>JBBPNZ010000518.1:0-18239 GCA_038091195.1 Phylloporus rhodoxanthus | reverse complement strand
AGTCCTTTGGAGTAGAATGTGCCCGCCTCGCGGGTATCCCAGAGAACATTCTCAGCGTAGCCACGGAGCGCTCCGAAGCATGTCGAATTGCCATAGAGTCCCGTAGCAGGCTGAACAGGCGAGTCGCAAGTGTCGTTAGATGTCTGTGTTTCTCAGCGTTTTTGTCCTAGAGCACGACGGTGTGCCCAACTTGTTGAACAATGTCTTGCAAAACGTGATCCTAGTGTACTTCAAGTACTCCGTGCAAAGATCGCATCTTCCCTACAGGCGTAGCTTACGATCTGTTTGGTTGACTGCCTTGTTTTATGTAATGTATTTCTAACTCGTTAGCAACGTTCTTCTGAGCCAACTGCCTGTAGATGGGTTACTATTGCGGTTTATAATGCAAACGTCGATACACCCGATAAATGCTGAACTTGAATGATGTATGGAGCGTCTATAAAGATTCTGCCATCATTTACTTTTCTTTTGCTTCTTTCGATCTGACGTCTTTGATGCTTCATCGGACTCTGCCTTGCGTTTACCCCCAAGGCACTGGGCGGCTGACTCTACCTGACGGCACATGCCAAGTACTGACGATGACGATTTGAAACGGTCGTTCGAGGACAGTCGGTCATGGAGTTTCTTCCATGCTAGAGGATCCCAAACGTCGTTACTCAACGACTCAGTTGCCTTGCGAGTCTGACGGATGCAGAGGAGCACGAGCTTCAAAAGCTCCTTTATCTGAGCCGGCGATAGGCCGCGGTCATCATCGATGGAAAGTGTGATCATGTCCAGTAAGGTCTTTTGCAACGTCTCGTGGAATGCGGCGGTCACCGTTGGTTCTTCTGCCTGTGGTTGCAAGCGTCGATCATTCCCGCGCAAGCCATTGTGATAAGCTACACACCTTGTCCGGCTGGCTGAGTATGACATACAAAAGTTGAAATGCCTGACATTTTCGGTACAGATTGATCGCCTTTGACGATGACGCCAGGATGCCAATGCGCATTTTCCACCCCAACGCGGGGAACCGACGTGCCCAGTCTTGGAAAAAGCTAAATGCGAGTTGAGAGGCTTTTCGGGACATGTAATCATCAAGGGATTCTTGGTACACCTCGACGATCGCGTTTTCTTCGTTCAGGGCCAGAATTCTGCACAGATAAAGACTGGCTTGGTTGAGCAGAGCCAGGGCGTCGGATGCATGTGCCCGCTGTGCTCGCCGATGTACTTCTCGCAGCACCGTCTCGACCTCATCCTGTGATGCGGACGTGGGCACACCCTTTGATTTGGTGAGTCGATTTTTGAGGATACCGCTTGCTTTGTCGGATAGTTGGCGTTCGTCCATGCTGCTCTTGGTCGCGAGTTCGATGAGCGGCAGGACGAGTCGGATGTTGAACGGACTCTGGGGTTCCCGCCTCACAAAGATGTCTACTAGATCAAGGACTCTGTTCTTGAAATGTGTTGCTTCTCGCTGGGCGTCTACCTCTAAAAGTACTCGTGTGTCAAAAGACAGCACATCGGGAAACAAAGTCGACAAACCTTTTTTGGATTTTTGTCCGCTCGTTCTGGCACGGAAAATATCTACGAGAGTGTCGTCCAGAGCCATCATCTGTTCGTCGTCCATGAGTTCTTCGTCAAGGCTCTCCTCTGAATCGTCTTGTCCGATATCCATCCCGCTCGTCTTCAATGCTTGCTCAATTTTCTTGCGTACCTGGTCAGCGGCCTCCTCGCCCCCTTCCTCAGAGATGCTCTCTCCAGCATCCTCTTCTTCCGAGCCCTCCTCTTCTTCTGCTTCATCTTCATCGCTTTGGTCGTCACCACCATCAATGTGCATGTCGTCGTCTTCCTCAACCAACTCGCCGGGATCCCGTCGTTCCAGTTGCTAATGAATACCGGTCACGACATTCGTCAGGAAGCCAACCCAAAAAGTAATTACTCACGCTAAGAATCAGATCTATGGTGCTCCCTTGTACAACACGCGTGACACGCGAAAAGGATTCATTGGCGACCGACCGTGTGAAGGCGTTCGCACGTTCTAGGAAATCTATAACCACGTCCACAAGAACATCTATTGGTGATGGTTCATCCTCGGCGGGCTCCGTGGGCTGAGATTTTGGCTTCTTTGTCGATTGATCGCTCGGAAACATTTTAAAAGTCGACTCAAGGATGGTCTGGATACAGGCTGTTGTCAAGGTGTTCAGTTGGCAGTGAAACAATACGGACCTCAAGGTTCTCGATGCCACCCGCCTCACCACAGCGACATTGCAGCAAGAACGACGAGAGGATTAATTCAAACCCACTTGCAATCTCCCGCATATCATCCTCAGCCTAACATGAGGTCAGTTTCGAAGAGTCAAAGCAAGCGAAAAGGCAGGCCATACTTTTCTTAATTGACCAATCACTTTCTCCGTCTTGGAGAGGAAAATCTGTGCTTCTCCCTCAATCCCTATTATTGATTTGACATGTTTCTTGTCCTTGTCCAACACCGCAATAGTGGCAAGTGTTTTGGATGTCCAGAACTCTCCGTCAGATGCAATGCTCGTCTCCTTATGCGTGCGGTCGCCTGTTATTTTGTGAATATCATGGCCTATTACAATGGAAAAGTGCACAAACCCTGCTTCACGACCGTAAGGTGAGCATTGAGAATAGCGAGACAGCTAAGAAGCTTCTCGCGATAGTGTTGTTGAACGGCCTCTGTGAATGGAGGCGAGGGGAGTACATGTAACTAGTCCACCAGTCAATTGTAGCCATGCATCAATGAATACGGATTTCAACATACCGCATAGATGGAACTGCTCTCAGACTTTTTGCGAACAACGAAAAGTCCGTGGGCGATGTAAAAATCAAGCACGATGTGTACCCATTCGTCATCTTTTGGGATAGAACCATGGCGGACGAGTGCCACAAATTGGTCTGCAATCCATGTTCTCCGAGAGTTGAGCACAGATGGCTCCCTGTGGCCCTGCATCTCAGCGGTTTGCATGTGCGACGTCGAGAGATAATACGTACTCTTCTGCATCGTTTGGCGAGTTGACCTGCTCAAGTAGGGAAAGGATATAGTTCCTAATGCCCGCGCTGTCCATGACTGTTAGTATTGACTCAATCGTTTTCGTCCGTGTCAGTTTGTCGAACTGCCCACTTCCGTTGACACCAGTTAACTGGAGAATCAGAGGGAATCCAAGGGCCGGGGAAGTTTGAACGAGTTTTTGGATATGCTTTGCCTACCGTAGGTCAACATCCCTGTCGCACGAACAAACAAATGATCCACGCAACATACCACATCAAGTGAAATTTTGTGTAAATAACGATCTTTGTTTGAGAGGTGATTAATCCACGACCGCATGAGATTTTTGGTAAACAACATGGGGAGCTCTGTCGTGGTGACTCGCGCCCAAGCCTTTTTGAATACTTGAAACCCCCAATATTTTCTTTCCGGCGAAGAGGAAGAGGAAAACAAAGTCTCTGTCCCGTGTATGAAGCGCCACGGTAACTAAATGATATGCGCACTTACCATCTACAACTATTCTGAAGAATTCGCTGAAAGAACCTTGTGGAACATGTTCTGAATCGGATGGAGGAAGTAGTCTGTCGAATATGATATCCCAAGCAACGTGAAGCTGGGCTTTCCACGATCCAGAGTTTGGGTTCGAAATTTCTTCGTCGTCCACGGTTGATTCCTACATACAAGAAATGACACATAAGCGGTCGTCCGCTCCAGACACCCCAAACCGACCTTTAATATCCTACCAAGAGACGAGAGATTATTGGGCGCAAAGATGTTCCGTCCCTTGAACACTGGGGAAAGCGCTCTGTCCCAATCATGGTTCGGCGTCAGAGGCTGTAATTTGAGGGTAACGGCGATTTTATCTGGTGTCCAAAAGCTAGCTTGGTCTTTTGAATACACAACATGAATCGACGCGTCGAGTGCCTCGACCTTCCATGGCACCGAGGAAGACTGAACCGCGTCGATAGCTAACCCGATCGTCCACCAAGCGCTCTCCCTTAACCAAGATTTTGCCTCTCCGATTTCCAGGAGGTACGTCAGCACGGACGTGTATGTTTCCAAGCTCGAGACGGGAGTGTTCGAAGAGGCTGACGAGGTGCTGGGCAATGGTATTTGGCGCACGAGCAAACCGGATTGCACGACGGCAGTGATTCCGAACAATCGCGCGAACAAGACGTCTCGCTCTTCCTGTCCATTCATGGATCCGTGTCTTTTGGTGGTGTCGATGATGAGCGCTATTACTTGTGTGCAGGTAACAGTATATATCCGAGAGAGCAGCTGCGAGGAAAGATCAGCTGAGTTGGCGTATAGGTCAAGAGATGTACCTCGGTGAGCGCTACGCCGAACCCCAGCCTGCTGCTCTCTCGCGGGCTTGCGAGACCTCTAATAAGCCGTCGTATTGAATACGAAACGTCCTGCGAGTTTAACGCGTCCAAACCGTCACCTTCGTTGTCGGGGCCATCCAACTTGGACTGTGGGACATGGAGGGTCTGAAATTGTTCGAGTGCGCTTATGAGCTTGACGGTCGCGTCAACACGGTCTGTTTTCGAAGCCGAGGATAACTTCCAGAATAAAGGCAGCGTCGTGGACATCTTGCTCAGATCTTTTGGGCTGGTGGTGATATTTTTCAACACCCTAAATGGGAGTATTATAATGCTGTGTTCAACTTACTCCGAAATGGCTTCGAACAATGTTGTAGGTTTATCTCTTTTCTTGGTACAACCAACTTTGGGGGATTGATGATCTCAACAAGGCCATCGTTCTCAGCCGAGAGAATCTCTCTCTCTGCACACAAGGACACCCTGATCGCTCAATGTCTTTGAGCAACCTTGCAAGTAATCTCTTCTCTCGGTACGATCAGCTTGGGGAGATTGACGATCTCAGCGAGGCCATCATTCTCGCCCGAGATGCTCTCTCTCTCTGCCCACCAGGACACCCGCATCGCTCGGCGTCTTTGAGTAACGTTGCAGGTTATCTCTTCTCTCGGTACAAGCAGTTTTGGGGAATTGATGATCTGAACGAAAGTATCGTTCTCGGCAGAGATGCTCTCTCACTCTGCCCACCAGGACACCCGCTTCGCCAAATGTATTCGACAAATGTTGCAAGATGTCTCTTCTCTCGCTACAAGCAGCTTGGCAGAATTGATGACCTAAACGATGCCATCGTTCTCGGTCGAGACGTTCTCTCTTTCTGCCCGCTAGGACACCCCAATCGCTCAATGTGTTTGAACGACCTTGCAGGTCATCTCATCTCTCGGTACAAGCAACTTGGTGGGATCGATGATATGAAGGAGGCCATCGTTCTCGGTCGAGAGGCTCTCTCACTTTGCCCACCAGGACATCCGGGTCGTTCAATATCTCTGAACAACCTCGCAGGGTATCTCTCCTCTCGGTACAAGCAGCTTGGGGATATTGATGACCTGAACGAGGCCATCGTTCTCGGCCGGGATGCTCTCTCACTCTCCCCACCAGGACATCCGCGTCGCTCGATGTCTCTGAACAACCTTGCAAGTTATCTCTTCTCTCGGTACAACCAGCTTGGAGGAATTGATGATCCGAACGAGGCCATCGTTCTCGGCCGAGAGGCTCTCTCACTCTGCCCGCCAGGACACCCGGAGCGCTCAATGTCTTTGAACAACCTTGCAAGTAATCTCGCCTCTCGGTACGATCAGCTAGGGGAGATTGATGATCTGAACGAGGCCATCATTCTCGGCCGAGAGGCTCTCTCACACCGCCCACCAGGACACGCAGATCGTTCAACATCTTTGAACAACCTTGCAAATTATCTCGTGTCCCGGTATGACTACCTTGGGGGGATCGATGATCTGAACGAGGCCATCGTTCTCGGCCGAGATGCTCTCTCACTCTTCCCACCAGGACATCCGCATCGCTCAGTGTCTTTGAAGGCCGTTGCAAAACACCTCTCCTCTAGGTACGCCCACTTTGGGGGGATTGATGATCTGAACGAGGCCATTGTTCTCGGCCGAGAGGCTCTCTCACTCTGCCCACAAGGACATCCGCATCGATCAATTTGTTTGAACAGCCTTGCAGGTCATCTCTTCTTCCGATACAAGCAGCTTGGGGTGATTGATGATCTAAACGAGGCCATCGTTCTCGGCCGAGAGGCTCTCTCACTCCACCCACCAGGGCACCCGCGGCGCTCGATGTCTTTGAGCAACCTTGCAAGTTACCTCGCCTCTCGGTACAAGCAGCTTGGGGGAATTGATGATTTCAATGAGGCCATTGTTCTCGGCAGAGATGCTCTCTCACTCTGTCCACCAGGACACCCCAATCGCTCAATGTGTTTGAACAACCTTGCAGGTCACCTCTTATCTCGGTACGAACAGCTTGGGGGGATTGATGATCTGAACGAGAGTATCATTCTTGGCCGCGATTCTCTCACACTCTGCCCACAAGGACACTCGGATCGCTCGACGTCGCTCAACAACCTCGCAGTTTATCTCTTCTCTCGGTACAAGAAACTCAGGGGGATTGATGATCTGAATGAGGCCATCATTCTCGGCCGAGATGCTCTCTCACTCCGCCCACCGGGACATCCGGAACGCTCAATTGCTCTGAGCAACGTTGCATGTCATCTCACCTCTCGGTACGAGCGGCTTGGAGGGATTGATGATGTGAACGAGTCTATTGTTCTCTGCAGAGACGCACTCTCGCTCCGCCCAACAGGACATCCTGACCGGTCGAGGTCTTTGCAGGATCTTGCACATTTCCATTTCGTTCGGTTCGCAAATCTGGCTCAGGCAGAGGACAGAGAAGAACTTTTCAATTTCTATGCTGAGCTGGAGCATGTGTCCCAGGCAGTCTCTTCCCTCGACTTGTCCGCCGCAAAAGCATGGATCAGTGCGGCCGAAGTATTCCAACATCCTACTACCCTTCTTGCATATGAAACAGCTCTTCGATTACTTGCTGAACATTTGGCCGCTCTCCCCTCATTGCCTCACCACCTTGATGTTCTCAAATCCCTGTCTTCATCGCTTGCAGTGGATGCATTTTCAGCTTGTCTTCGCAATTGGTCTCCCATTAAAGCAGTCGAGCTTCTTGAGCAAGGTCGTGGTGTTTTCTGGAGTCAGCTCACTCGTCTCCGTTCCCCACTCGATGATGTCATTGCGTCTGGCCCACCGGGAAAGGTGTTGGCAGATGAGTTCACACGTCTAACTTCACTCATTCGCATCGCCCTCAATTCACCTGGTGCAGACCAGCATGATCGAGTCTGCCATCTCAATCTGGAGTTGCAAAAAGTGGTGTCCAAGATTCGCGAGTTACCCAATCTCTCTCGATTCCTTCTCCCCGTTCTCTTCTCAGATCTCCGACGTGCTGCTAGTGGAGGGCCAGTTGTTATCGTGAATGCTAGCCAGTACAGTTGCGACGCGCTCGTTGTGTTTGTTGACAAGGATCCTGTTCACATCTCGCTGCCAGTTACAAGGGAAGATGTTCAAGGATTGTCATCGAAGCTTCGTGACTTGACTAAGCTTGCGAAGAGGATGGACATGACGAAAGGTTTTCTTTTCTTTTCTTTTTTGAGTCCATGTTGATGGTCTACAGAGTTTCTGTTATTCTTGCGGGAACTCTGGGATAGGGTGGTTTTCCACATCATCAATTTCCTCAAGACAACATGCCTTCCTCAGTCACACATTTGGTGGTGTCCTACCGCCGAGTTCTCTTTATTGCCGTTGCATGCTGCCACTCCATTCAGGAAGGGCCAAAGGGGTGTTTCTGATCTCTACACCTCGTCTTATACCACTACCTTGACTTCCCTCATTCGTGTTAGACGACCTAGTTCAGCGGATTCTAAGACTGAGAAGAAATGCTTCATTGCCATCGGTCAGGCGGCAGCCAAGGGCGCGGGGGAACTTCTCTCCGTTGGCACAGAGCTGACCAATATTGGTCAGCTGGTAGGTGGTCTCGCAATGTTCATGCGCATCGAAGAAGAGGATTCTTCTGTTTCCAATGTCGCTGAGAAGTTGGGCAAGACCGAATGGGTACACTTTGCCTGTCACGGCATTCCCAATCAGAAGCGGCCGTTCGAATCTGCGTTTGCTCTTAGCGACGGACCGTTTACAATCCAGCATATCATCCAATGCAACATGGAGAACCCGGAATTCGCGTACCTGTCCGCTTGCCATACGACTGTTGGCGACCAAGAGAGTCCGGACGAGGTGATCCATCTCGCATCTGCGATGCAATTTGCTGGTTTTCGTTCCGTCATCGGGACCATGTGGGCAGTGGATGATGCGGAGACGAACAAGATCACATCTGTATTTTATAAGCATATGATGGACGAGTCAGGACGTCTGGATTATACCCGTGCAGCGCTGGCGCTACGGAAGACGATGAGGTCACTGGTGAATATACCAATCGATCAACGCATTCTTTATATACATCTTGGTGCTTAATTTTGTACCCTCGAGCTTGCTTTTTGCACTGCTTGTAGTCCACGTCCTGTACGGTCTGTAATTCGTTCTCGGAGATTATCATCTCGTGCGCATCTCAGCGTCGAATTCAGTAGATACTTGACATGTTATCAACGTAGATCTTTTCGGCCAACGCATTGGCCACGCTGAGCCATTCGCAGTGCGGGGACGATGCTTTGACTGTCGCTTGCCAGCGTTATTGGTTGTTGTATGGCTCTTGGCAAGCAGTCGTGCTGAGATGGGGTCTCGAGACCGACGAAGAAACGTCCGGCGTTCGTCGGTGACAAGACGTCGTATTCAATCTCATACCTTTCAGCATGAGCCCACGCCAGATCCATCGAGTCTACCGAAGCGCCAGGAAAGCCGGGTAAGAAAAAATGGCGCTTGAGAATATCCGGGTCGTGCAAGCCTGCTTATGGACGAGGATGTATGTACTCGTAACCGACTTGCGCGAGCGGGAGCTTGACGCCCTCCCCGAGTCCACGACAAGCTTTGAATGTTCTGCAAGATTGTACGGGGCATGGAATGACACATGCTTATCAACAAAGCCTGGCAATTCATTCCCAGACCTTTCCAGCGCCGCACATGCGGACTCTCTGGACGATGCATTGCTCCCGTCTCCTCCTGTACCGCTGATTACGCCCAGATGGAATTTCTCACTCAAGCGAGGCAGCTGTTTGGTGCGCTCTTTCTCACACGGAACGTGGCAGGATCGCTACTGAGAGTTAGATCACGGTCCAAGTGGAGGAGATGAAGCCGACGACGCTCGATACAGGGTGTACGTGTGTTTGACTCCGTGTCTGCTCGTTGCCAGGGCGGCCTGCCGCCGCCGCCAACTGGAACGAGGTCGAGGAATCTACATACTTATTCCAAGCGATCAATGTATTGTAGAAGAGAACCACCGCGAGCGACAACTCATACAGAGTATGCTGCAGCAAAGCATCTCATGGAGAACAAGAGAACTCGTGAAACCATCAAAGCACGTCCAACATCCGTACACTATTTACCAGCTTGTCCAATATCGCCGGCGTGATCTCCTCCACTTGGACTCTGATCACACTCTCTGCAGCGACTCGCCTGTATTCGTCCATGTTTCGGCGTGTAGGAGCGAGTAAGAGAGCACCAAACGGTTGCCTGAGTCGAGCGGTAAAGTGGAGGACACGCATCCGCTTATCCACGGGTGACAGCGTCGATGGGGGCCGAAGCAACGCGGCTTCCGGGGCGGAATGACCACCAAATGGCCGTCCGATGCGAGACATGAGCCGTGCCTTTCGTGTTTGCTTGGTTGTCGTTGTCGATGCCATACTGGATGGACCGGGGAACGATGGCAACTCGCCCAGCGCGGATGACATGTCGTCCATATCGTCCTCAGCCAGCAATGTCTCTGGTGCACTCCCGACAGGCTCTCTGTCAAGCAGAAAGTCGATCCAAGGGTGGACGAGGCACAGAGAATTCAGCCGGGAGAGATCTTCTTGGGTTTGGATCTCCACAATCCCGAGTGCATTCGTTTGCGCTCGGAAAACACGTTCCGACCCATTCTGCGAGACCAATACCCGCCCAACCTTGAAGGGGAGACATGGGAGTTTCATTCGAAGTCCTGAAAATGATGGCACAGGGAGTGCATTCACTTGGTTGTACAACTTCGTAAGCAAGGGTATGTTGAGCGAACGAATTCCGGCAGTAATGGTTCCCATTTCAGCATCTGAGATGGCTGGTGGTATATGTGAGGTTGGAAGCTCACTGAAGACAGTGATACCAGATGGAAGGCAGCTATTGAAGCTGCCAGATCTCCCCGTCCATGCAAGGATGCTCATGTCCCCCGAGCTCGCCAGTAATTGTGACAAGAGTCGTCCAAGCGCTTTGTCTCCTTCACCATAGGTAACTGGCAAGGTCATGGAAAATATACCAAGTAGTGAGTATGCAGCATCCTCCTCCCGTGTCGTTTCTCGTGTGGAAGCCAGACGAAGCTTTTCTCGTATGTCATCGAGGCCGGGAGGGAGTGCCATCAAGGCTTGCGCCGAAATACCCGTTGCCTCTTCCATCTCCGAGATGATCTCGGGTGACTCCTTGTGGTTGTAGATCTCAAGGCCCAAGTATGGTGTCCAATCCTCGGTGTAGATTCGGACCACCTTTGACGCATGGTACTCTTGTAGTGTCCACGCACGCATATTCCATATGTTCCTGGTCAGAGCACCTCGCAGCGCTAGTCGGCGAACCCCACGGAGGAAGATGATCGTCATCGCAGAGCGTTCATACCATTTGAACATGCTAACCAAGGCTTCTTGGAGGACGAAATAATCCCCTTTGTTGATACAGCACGTATCGCTCCATGCCCAATGAAATCCAGCCTCTCGGACAATCCTGCAAAACATTCGGAGCTTCTCATGGGTGGGGGATGCCTCAAGATCGTATACCACAATTCTGATCACTGTTTCAAACAATGGTTCATTCTCCTCCCACTTGTGCGAAAATGTGGCATAACGGTAGAATCCCCCAACCTCTTCCGTGATAGAAGCGTGGTCAATATGTGTGGTCGTGGACGAGACGAGTCTCGTAAAGGCGGGTGTCAATTCGAATGCGGCAGCTTGCTCTGATTTGTTGCAGAGACAACCAGATATCGCGTTAATGAGCACTGGTGGAGAATCTCGGATGGTATCACTAATAGTTGTGCGGATCATTTCTTTCGTCTTTTCTGGCCTGACATAGTGTTGGGATCGTTCTACGCGAAAGTATCAATAAGAAGGGTATATATACGAGGTGATCACACTCACCACGAATCTCTGGATCAGATGATTCTGACATCTTCAAAAGCATCACCTCAAATGCATGTGTTGCATCATCATGGCATCCCATCCCATACAAAGCAGCATGTCTTCTTTCGTAACCCAATGGAGAAGAGGGATCAAGCTTAATCACCTAATGGTTTGCCATGAGCATAGACAAATGGAAGTAAAATAACAAGTTACTTCATTTGCGTCGTTCAAGGCATCATCCCACTCGCCCTTTCCCACACGTGCCGCGCTTCGCTTAACCAGGAGATCCTGCTTGGCTGAGAATTCTAGAGACAGTGCAGTAGTGTACTGTGAGATGGCCTCATCATAATCTTTAGTATTCATGGCGATATCTCCAAGGTCCTCTAGTTTGCGGCGGCATCGAGATTTAAACTCTGACAAAGGAAAGCCGTGTAAATGACCCCTGTTTTGCACACATGGTCACTCACGAGTCCAAGTTACTTGCGTGTCGTCTATTCCCTGCACCTGTTCCCTACACATTTGTTGGAAACACGCGACTGCGTCCGCTACATGACCGGTGATTTCGAGACGCTCACATATGACTTGATAGATTATGGGTCTTGGGGGCATAAACTACAGGCGAATGAACGTCAAGCACGCGAAGGATACTAGGGCAAGAGAATGCTCACACCGGTGGCGGAAGCCAAGGCATCATTCCACGACCCAGTTCCCAGTCTTGACTTTGCCCAGTCTCTCAATAGTGGCATCATAGGGTGTGACGCGCTGTTGTGATTGCTTTCCGGTGCAGAAAGACATCGTTGGATGAAATCCGTAGGGAAATTTCAGATATGTGGTGAGAGGGCAGATGGAACGATAGCTCACCAGTAACCCATGTCTTGATGGACTCGGACATGGTGATCTCTCGACCCACCATGTGCAGTACAGACTCGGCAGCCTCCTTGGTGCGACCCGCTGCGAGGAGAGCCTCACACGATCGCTGTTGAATCGTGATTGCAAGATCATCAAATTTCCACCCCGAAACCTGTCAGAAATCGGAATCAATTTGAATATGCTACAAGGTGGTGGGGATATATACCAACGAGACTATCAACGGTGGTGGATGAGTGCGGTTACCCAGTTTAACTCGCGCGTCCTCATACGACTGAATCGCGTGCTTGTAGTCGCCGATCTCCATATGCAGATTCCCATGGAGAAGGTACATACATGCCTATTAGAGACATCAGTGATGCTACACAATGATAGTACATCATCCACGTACTTGGACTACGTAGAACGTTGGGTCAAAGTGCGCGACAGGAATGAGGCCGTCTATGCGCGATATCGCATCTTCATGCTCTCCGGCCATGAACAAGGCGACAGCCTGATCCAAGAGAACACATTAAAAGAGTCACGAGTTGCATTGCACAGAATACACACCTTGATGAGAAGAAGAAAGGTGACAGCACTTGAATGCAATAGGAATGCGACGTCGCAGGCCCGACGCGCAGCATACGTGTCGCCTTTTCCGACAAGAGCCAGACACTTTGCAATGTGACCAACGACAGATGACTGAATTTTGATGGACTTGATTCGAATGATGTCAGCGTCTGTATATGCGAAAGCAGGGAAGTATGCACCTCCTGCTGCGTCCCACTGTCGTAGGCGTGCCCGGACAAGAGCTCGACTTGCGAGTCCATGGGTTGTATCCTTGGACATCGAGATTGCTGCAGTCAGTAACGCTTCTGCATTTGTGAGTTGTCCATGCCTCCATGCATCGAGCGCAGCGTCTGCAATACGTATGTCCGGCTCCTTGTGTATGAGAAAGGGAAAGGTATTCATATGGAAGAAGATATTGAAAGAACAGAGGGCGTACTTTGACAAGAGAAAGAGTCTTGATAGTAATTGACTTTTCCCGTGAAACAGTGGCAAGTTGGTCGTCTGGGGAGAATGCGACTGTGCGATTTTCGCTGGCCTGTGGGAAGAGGCCAAGTTGGGTGTGTGTCGAAGTGTCCCAGAAAGTGACGCTTTTATTTGTAGAGTACGCTATGAATTTCAGGTGTTGCGGCAGGGCAATCCGTGAGTCGTAGTCGTGAGGAACTGACCACTCAAAGAGGGTTGACCCGGTGGATGCATCGATTTGCTTGATGCTGTTACTAGTTTTGACGAAGAGATGGTTGCTGAACCAGAGAAGACCAATGACATGAGACGGGCACAGTACTCCCACTTTCACATCGACTAGTAAACGCCCATTGGAGCTATCCCAAACCTGGACGGATACTTCAGTGGCTGTCGCGATTCTGTCGCCTTGTGGAGAGTATTTGGCAGCTTGGACTAGCCAGCCTTCGGCGAGTGTGTGCGTTAAAGTTTTGCGTGCTGCAATGTCCCAAATGGTGGCTGTGTGTCTCGCGCCATTGGCAGAGACGAGCCTCTTGGAGTGCGGCGAGAAATCCACGTCCCAAATCACCGGTCCGCCCGGGATCTCGGCCGCAAAGACTTGTTCGTAGTTCGTCCCATCCCAAACTACCACCTCCCCATATGACGACCCCGCCGCGATGAATTTGCCATCCTTGGAGACAGCAATACTCCGGACACTTCCCACTTTCATCGTCGTCACTCGTTCGCCGTCTTTCACTCGCCACACTTGAACACCTTCTTCACCACCACTGACGAGATACTCGCCGTTCGCTGTAAATGTCATTGCATATACCCGGTCACCAGTGTCAATTTCAATATATTCTTGTCCAGCAATCAGCACTAATTCAACTTCAGAGTCTCAGCACGCACCACTCATTGCCGACGACTTGGACGTTTGCGAAGATAAAGAGGGTAAACGAAGAAGCTGTGGTACGTGCGCGTCCTGAAATAGGGCTCACCTCGTGTTTTTGGCGTTTATTTCATAGACGCCGTGGACTGCCCATCAAAATGCTTTTCCATCGCTACATCACCCTAATCCAGCAGCAGAGCACTGCTCCAACTATCGGTTCAGCCCGATCAAATCCACTACAGCAAGTACGCTCACCTTTGGTTCGTGTATGAGATGACACGTTTAAAACAACATTGTGTGTCCTCGGAGCGAGCTGGTGCATCGGCATCGCACCACGACACGCAAAACGCAGCGAGGTCCTCGCGTCCGATGCTCTCGAGCGTGGCGGGTTGGCGGGTGGATCCAAACGCCTGCAATCTCCGTTCGAGATTGGCCATTAAGGTTGCGTTGGCGATGACGCGAAGATGACACTTGTAGCTACATACCTTCGAGGCATGCTCGTGAGCTCATCGCGGTACGGAATTCTTAAAATGCTGAATACCTTGCCGTCATCTGTTCACCAACATTTTCATCCCGTGCGCATCTTGTAGATACTACTTGCCATCCCGTGCTAACGTTCAAGTAATTGTCCCCTTCAGTGTTGCTACCTATGGTCGTCTTGGAGGAATCATGTCTATATCCATTAGTCGAGCGTAGTTTTTATTGGAAAGTGTTTAGAGCTTTTCTGCCCAACCGTGGAGTTATGAATAAACTTCCCATCAACATCCCTTTACTCATCTATTGCTTGACATTCAAGCTGTGGAGGAGTAAAGTGATGTCGTCCGAAATATCCAAACAGCAAGTTTGAGCGTGCAAGGTGGTATGAAGGTCATGGCAAGTCCATTAAAAGTCGGACCATGCTTGTACGGTGAGAGACGTTTAGGCGCATGTGCTGATCGATCCGGTAACGAAGTCCTCCAGGCTCCAACTTACCCGTGGCTCACGATCAGAAAGCCTCCATTGGACTAGGTCGTCTTCGGAATTACCTAGAGGGCATCATTGTAGGGTGTAGTGTCTGCCAAGGGAAAGGAATTCAAGGTAATGATGCAGGTGTTGGCGATGACGCGAAGATGATACTTACAGTTATGTATATATTTTCCTCGTCATCCAAGTGCCTCGTACGGAATTCTTAAAATGTTGAACCTTGCCATCAGTGCGATGGAAAGTCATTGAAATAGGTGTTCCCGCAGTGTAGCAAATTCAGATTGATGGTCAACTTGTCAAGGTCGCACGCCTTATCTCAGCAACATCAAGTTGCTCTCCTGCCTTGCGATTTCGTCCAACCAAGTTGCTTGCATACATCCTCGTTTCGCCAGAATCATCAATGCAGGCGCTTAGATTCGAAAAGACAGGTTCATTTGACGAACTCACACTCCGTACTGTCCCGAAGCCTGCAGTGCTCACACCAGGCGAGGCTCTCGTCCGTGTAAAGGCCGCTGGCATCAACGGGGTGGGTGATCTCCTGCTCTGCTCTATCTTACATATATCTTATCGCGTCCCCATCACTCATTCAAAGTGACACAACGCTCACCTTTCCTTTTTTTCACATTATAATTCTATCTGCTTGGTTCACCTCGACGGCGCGTACATAGTCTGATGCAGCAGCGGTGTTAGGCATCTTACCCTTTGTGACGGTACCACGTACCCCTGGACAGGACTTTTCTGGCGAAGTCGTGGAGGCGCTAGATGACACAGGCGCGCGCGCTATCGCATGGATCGGTGCACAGGTATGGGGTACTGGCAGTCAGCGCGGGTTCACCTCCGATGGAACATTCGCAGAGTGAGCGCTCCGTTTCCTTTGACAGCCGTCTCTGACACACTTGTGCTTTCTTGTCCACTTTACGATGTAGGTTTGTCAAGGTCCCTTTGGCTGCGCTGAGTCGCAAGCCTGAGAGCTTGAGTCATGCACAGGCTGCAAGCATACCGTTTTCATGGCTCTGTGCATTCATCACAGTTGACACCCTCGCCAACGTCAAGAAGGGTGACAACGTCATCATCATCGGTAAGTCCCGCTTTTCATTCCCTCAAATTACCCATGCAAGCGGTTTCCAGGGGCTCGCGGCGGTATCGGTTCCGCTGTAGCACAAATGTGCAACGAGAGAGACGCTCGGGTATTTGGCACATACACTTCGCCCGCAAAGGTGACGCCACCGTCATACGTCATGCCCATCGAGCTCTCCTCCAACACGGCCATCCGTGATGCGATCGCGAAAGCGGGCCTCCAGAACAAGATCGACGTCCTGCTCGACTGTGCGGGGTACGAGCAGCCCTTCAATGACGCCGTCTTGACCATGACCCCGAACGGCACCGGTCGGGTGGTTGTGATGGCCGTCCACGCCAAGGACGGCTTGTTCCCAGTCAACTTGCGCGCGTTCTACACCAAGGCTTTGACGCTCAAGGGCATGACCCCGAACAACCTTGGTGCTGCGGATGTCAAGGCATTCTTGGATGTGCTTGCTGCCAAGATCGACAATGGAGCGTTCCAGGGAGCGCAGACTGTCAACCTTGTCGATATCAAGGATATATCGGCGGTGACGGCTGCGCTGAAGGAGGTATTGACGCGGTCGTCGCACGTTCGCTCCACCATTGTCCCCTGATTTTTTGGTTTGCTTGTAAACATATACGTACGTGGGATCATAGATATATTGTTGTACATGCATCACAGATATATGAGACACTCGACCCAACGTTACCAGCTCTCCCCTCGGGACACTCTGTTACATAGATTTATAGATAATAATTTTATATATAAACTCGACAAATTACTGTTGGCGTTCTATACTGTACATGTAGCGAGTAATGTCAATAACTGGTATGCGCATCGACGAAGCAGGTCAAACAAAACAGTCCAATTTCGATCCTCAATCAAAATGCATCCAATGCCCTCTAACCCCCGTTCTACACTTGACACAATCCGCACGCGGCCCCATCGTCACGCGATGTTTTCTGCCTGACGCACTCGGTATATCGGGTGTCCTCGACGGTCGTGGCGACCCGTCTGTCCGATCTTGGCCCCTAGTCAACACAGACTGAGCAAGGCCCTGATCGTGCATCCGAGCATGCGGTCCAGGCTCACTTTCACCAGCCTGCTGTCCATAATCGGCCGTAAACTGATGCTGGTGAGACGGCACGTCCGAGGGGGTCGCCGGGAAGAGGAAGATATCCGGAGGACGGTGCGTGCCCACGCCCGTCTGCGTTGATATGGAGGATGTCGAGGGCGTGGACCCGGTCGAGGACGAAGGGGGCTCGGTGAGCACGCTAAACGGTGCAGGCGACTGCGCATGGTGTCCATTTTGCATACCCGCGGGCGTGGTCGTGATGTGTATCGAGGGCAGATGCGTACGTGTCGACCACGGCCGCGAGCTGCCCGGATGAACATGTACACGAAGCACTTGCGACTCGTCATAGTCAATGGCCTGTGACCAAGCCTCGTCTTTAGCATCGTTTACGAAGAGTGTCTACGCACGACATGTCTGAGGGAGGTCTCACCATGTGTTCGTCAATGCGACCATGAGCCGAGGCGTGCCCGGCATCCAATTCAGACGAGAAACCGACCGTGACCGACAGAGGACTCGCAATGGAGAGTTCCCTGGCCTGTCTGACCCAGTCATCCTGGTTTGTCGTGCGGCCATCCATCGCCCCGTCTGGCATTGTGGACGCGCGGCGGGGATATCCCTCCGAAGGAATAAGGGCGAGCGAAGGACGTTTCTACAAGAGAACATCCCATAAGCAATTCCTTCCTAAAAGTCAAAGAACGCACAGACTGTCGCTCCTGAGTAGGCGACCCAGGCGAACGCGGTCGTTTGATGGTGAAGGGCACAGGACGGAAAGATGGGGGAGGAGAGTGCATGTCGACCTCCATCATGGGTACCGACGAGTGTTTGAGCAGTGGTTGATGTTCGGTGTGAGGAACCAAGAAACTAAATTTCTTGGCGGGCTGAGCTCAGACAATACAGTATGGTGGTTGCACGGCCACCCTTGTACAGCTTGCTCACGCCCATTCAGAACCTGGCCATTGGACAGCACATCTCACTCAATCGTGGTCTCTTAGCTTGAGCGCTCAAGTCGTCTAAGTATTTGGGCAGTACTTGAAGATCCGAGTCAGGGGAAGTACTACGCGCTCAAGATGACCAGGTGACCACAAGAAAAGGAGCACGATATCCATCATACAAGCAACGTTTCCCTTGAAAGCTCTATTCACCCTTGCAGCTTCACTTGACCACGAGGCAACCTGGGCTCGCCAGGGACATAAAGTTCCCCAGTTTCCTCTCTCAGCAAATCGTTCAGCCA
>JBBPNZ010000517.1:0-18263 GCA_038091195.1 Phylloporus rhodoxanthus | reverse complement strand
GAGTCTGGACTGCCGGCCGTGCGGGGTGTTGCTTGTGTACGGGACGAGCTCGACGGGCGGCCAAATGCAGCAAGAGTCGCTTCTTCCGCTTGTCCACCGTCACTTTAGGGGGGAAAGCATCTGGAGCTGAAACAACCGAATTAGGCTTACATACAACGCCACGAGTGCGAATGACTCCTTACGTGGCATAGACGCAGCGATATTGTTCAACGGCCATGGTGGCACGCGCAACGGTGCCGCTGTGCTGGATGGACGTGCAAGCTGTGGCTTCCCCTGTGGCCGCGATCGATTGTTGGTATTTTTCATAAGGTCGGCTATGCCAAGCTGTGCGTAAGGATCGTGATTGCGCCGAATGACCAACTGGGTCGTCAGTGGCAAGAGGAGTCTATTCACACGTTCTATCGGACGAATCAAAGGTAAATTTACTCCCTCGATGTACAGCAGGAATGGCGCTTGCCTTGGAGGTCGGTAGAAAACTGGTCCCGGTTCTGCCGGATAATTAAGACGAGCATTCTAAAATATGCCGCTTTGTACGGCTGTAATTTAGGCGAACATGAGGTGAAGAGGTGGATCTTTACGCCCGCTCGATTGAGCGTTGTTCGTGCCACCTGGGGAGCGAGTCAGACTGCGAGCCACCGGAACAAGCAGGTGGATAAATATACCTCCATCAGCGCAAGGAACTGTGAACGTGGTTTAGAAATTGGGTGAGGAAGTGGATATGAGCGGCTACCTTTCTTCCATGGCACTGAATGTCGGCGTTGGCCAACAGCCCATTGAAGCGATCAAGGTCTTCCGACGCCTCTAGGAAATTCTGGAGTGAAGATAGACGGTGAGCAATATCGATCACGAATTTCTGCAAGGAGGTGTGTGTAGATAGCTGAAGGTTCATGGTGGGAAAAAGAACTACTTGGGCAGTAATGAGACCGAGGGGTCGCTCGGGAAGGAGCGGAGGCAAGAGGAGGGGCTAGTTATAAGTACTAATTGTGGCACAGCGTTGGATTGGAGATGGAAGAAGATATACAAAGGGTGCGGTATATGCCGATGTGGAACTGCCCACTTGCTACATTGTGTCAGCTATTATTGGCTGAATCAATTCATGGGATGATCATTTGGAACACAGGGCAGTGGCAATCCAACAGATGCCGAATTCGGCTTACATATTATGTAATTTACTAATAAACGCGTTCTTGTTGTCCACGCCTGGCCATGGAATCATCCACGCACAGACTACAGGAGGAGCGGCAAAAGCAGCTTGAGCTCAGGAAACAGATAGAGCGCCTACAAGCACAGCTCGTCGCCATCCCAGACGACGATCCATGTCTACAATCACCGAAGCGCAAGAAACCAGACGTAACCCTCTTGGCACCCGCAACACCCTCTCCGAGTGAGCCGACAACATGATTGCTTGTTGAGCGGTCTCATTAATCGGCGCGCCAACAGGAAAGAAAAGGAGGACAGAACAGACTGCTGGCCAGGAACGTAAACGACATGCAGGCAGTTCGTCCAAGTCGGAGCGTCCGCGGCAGCAGAGCGCGCCCTCGGTTCGTGGATCTGCCACAGTCCACGCGAAACCAGCACCTTCTAACGTGCTTCATAAACTCGCTGCCTTGCGGACGGGACCCACTTCTTGCCCCGAGCAAATCCCTGTCGTACGATCGCTAGACCTCGCTGAGAAACCGAAGGTACCCGAACCTGGCGCACAATCACAGGCGTTGCATGAACGTGGCATCAGAACGTCCACCGCCTCCACCTCACTGGCAGGCCTACCAAAAAGGGACGAGAACCTCGTGATAGTCGAGGACCTTGAAATGGGACCCACGGATCATAAACCACCCACTGATGACCCTTTGTTTGAGTGCCTCGAACCCAACTCTGGCATCCATCTCCTGTACGTCACTTTTATCATTGAAACAAACATTGTATCTTAGTGACATATCGATAGCTCACGTTCCCTCCCACACGAGGACCTCCAAGAGTATCTCCGCGGACGATATTATCTTTCACCTTCGCGACTTTATTCCTGTATTCGACTTCTTCCAAACAAATCTGGATATGATGTCCCTGTGGATGGTGACTGGGTTACCATCGCCGTTGTGGCGGAGAGAGGCCCCATCAAACAAACTCGGGCACCGGTGGATATCGCTCCCGAGGACGATCAAATAAAGTCGGGTAATAACACTGCCTCCCGTAAGAAATTTGGCAAGAGTGGCTCGGAGGGCCAAACCAAGCCCCATGGTAAAAAATATGTGAGCATGAAACTGATTGATTTCGGGGCTCGTTCTAGATCTTCCGAATCTGGAGGAAGATCGGCCATCCGGGGAGATGCATTTTTGACTTTGTTGCTCTTCGAGTCGGACGGATTTGATAAGCTCACCGAGGAGACCGGGAGAGTGAAGAAGATTTATCAGGGAGGGAGCAAAGGCGCGTTTGAGGCCATGTCCAAGCTGAAGGAGGGCGATGTTATCGCTCTCCTAAATCCAAAGGTTCTAAAACCTCTTCAGGTTTGTATTTCGTTCTCTAGCTAAATTTCACATCGTTCATTCCCCCTCAGTGCAATGACAAGACACCACATCCTGTGGACAATATTCTCGCAGTTACCCCGGAATCCGCAACCTCGATTGCAATAATCGGACGCGCTCGTGACCTCGGCATGTGCAAGGTGACCAAGAAAGACGGTAAACCATGTGGAAGTTGGACAGACAAGAGAGTGAGCGATGTCTGCGATTGGCATTTGACAAACGCCGTCCAGAGACAGCGGGCGGGGAGAGCCGAATTCACTGCTGGGTTTGTTCTTCTAATTTTCCCAAATACTGGATAACGAACATGTGTATAGGACATCGGGTATGATGACTTCTGCGCGCAAGCGTAAACCCGAGTATGACCCCTCTCGTCAGTGGGGTCTCCAACCTGAGCCGACGGCAGGTAGTTCGGTCTACGTCGTCTCTGGACACGTTGTCGGGGGAACAACTGGAGATATGTTTGCCGCCGAGAAGCTGGGTAGAGAGGCGCAGGAAAAGGCAAAGCGGAGGCTCGGACAGGGCGCCGATAGAGAACTCAAGATCCTGTTGGATAGAGACAAGGAAGGGATGAGGGCGGTCACGACAGCGAGGGAGGCGGTGGCCAAAATGTTGAACAAGTCTGGGGGCGGCAAGCGGACAGCAAACGGAAAGAAAGCAGACAAGGGCAAGGGTAAAGCAGTGGAGGTGGAAGAAGACGAGAACGAGGAACCATCGAATGTGCTTGCGAAATCGGCGTACTCTGCGAATGTCATCAAGCATCTCGGGTTCGATCCTGCCGCGAAAGTGGGGCGGAAGCGCGCGGAGGACCTTTCCATCCAGAAAAAGGTACGTTTATCGCCATCGGGTATTTCCCGCCCTTGATGTCATTGGATAGCTAGAAGCACTGGCGGCGATTCAGCAATCGAGAAAGGACATTCATCTTGCTCGAAGACCAGGTACAAACATACGTTCGGGGGTCTCGGTACCTGCGTTCATGGTTGAGGAAGATACCGGCGTCGACACCGAGGAGAATGATTCTGACTTGGACATTGTATCTAGAGAGGATGACATGGTTGATTTGGACACTAGTAGTGACGTTTGAATAGAATAAATACTAATAATTTATAGGCCGAGTTTAGGAAGGAACTCACGGCCAACCAGCAAAACACATACGCCAACGTCTAAGCTCCCCTATAATGAGTAACTTTCGAAAAGTCTCATACTCTTCTGGAGCTGGTGTGTTCCCGGCTGGCACGCGTGGTGCGTACGGGTCCCATTTGCTATTCGCCAACACAAAAAAGACATGCCGCATTTTTTCTTGGACTAAATATGATATTAGCTTTGCGTCCTGCACTGTAAATGACAGTTTTTGCCCTTCCCCAGACGTCATTCGGGTCGGTCGCGGCGAAAATAGTAGCCGGAACCCATAGCTGCTATTTTCCGCCACGGCTGACCCGGTGGACCACAGCGATGGGAATGAAGTAGCACGCATGAAAACGGTACACTAGAAGAGGGGCCAGGCCATGTATGGCCAATCGGTGTTGATACTGCGCATGGCGATGAGCGACGTGAGTGGAAAGACCGGGATGAACACCAAGGTAAGTAGGGAGGGGCTGAGTGCGCTGGTGAGGTGGTGCAATGGTGACTATGCTGTGATGATTGTAATCGACGCTGCGGATTCCGCGAGAGTATTGTCCACGGGATGCGGTGTACATATCGTCGTTGCGCTGAGGAGAAAAGGGCAATACGTAAAATTTGGCTAGGAAACACGAACCTGGAGTTGTATTGGATTTACGCCCTCGACATGGCCTCAAACGCCTTTGCTCCCTCCTTGATCCATACTCGGGTTTACGCTTGCGCGCAGAAATCATCCGAGGCTTCTCTCCGCTACGACGGCGATGGTAACACAGTCACCATCAACAAGGACATCATATTCAGATTAGTTTGAACGAAGTCGAATTGCAGGAATAATGTCACGAAGATGAAAGGTAATATCGGCCATGGAGGTACTCGTCGAGGTCCACGTATGGAAAGGATCATGATGTCACTGAGACAGATTGTTTGTTAACCGTCCCGCAGAGGACAACCTACCAGCAAGTCATCACCCGTCACCACTGGTCGCAACACGGTTCCTATAGAGACAGAAGCAGGAACGGGTGGTTTATGATCCATGGATCCCAAGGTCCTCGGCCAGCACGAAGTTCTCGTTGTCACTATGCTGGCCAGTGAGACGGACGCTGTGGATCCCCCGATGCCACATCCTTGCAAGCTCATAAGAAAGAGATTCGCTCGGGGCAAGGGGTGGGCCCTGTTCGCAGGGCAGCAAGTTTATGAAGGGTGCTGGTGTCGCGTGCTGAGTCAGATCCATGAATCGATGGCGTGCTCTGCTGCCGACGTGGATGAACTCCCTGCGTGTCAATCCTCCTTTTCTTACCAGTTCGCGCGCCAGTCCCCAACAAGCAATCACTGTCGGTAGGCTTGGAGAGAGTGTTGCGGGTACAAGGAGGGTCAAGGTTTTCTTCGGAGATTTTAGACGGATCGTCGATTCCTCCCAGGACCCCTTTAGTAGGGGTCCCGGATTCATAATCATTCACCGCCGATTAGTTCTTTTTCTCGCTCCGGAATCGCTCATTGAATGCTGATTCGATTAGCATCAAGTCTTCTCTATGGAAACCGTCCAATATTTTGGATATTTGGTCACCAACTCACGCTCGTGTATGAAACCATCCACACGACCTATCGTGCAGCCTCAGCTCAGGAAACTTAGACATCCCAGGTGACGATCCGCGTCTAAAATCTCCGAAGAAAACCTCTTTGTGATGGCTTATTGAAGATTACACTACCTTCTAGTAACTGCTTCATAAAGTTGTTGCGAGGGGCTCATCCCGAGCAAATCCCTCGTACGATCGCTGGACCTTTGTTTGAGCGCCTTGAAAGTTGAGTGGCATCCATCTTCTGTACGTCCGTGTTTATCAATGAAACAAACATTGTATCTTAGTATAACACTGATCGTTCGCGTTCCCTCCCATACGAGCACCTTCAAGAGTGTTACCGCGGATATGATGTCCCTGCGGATGGTGACTGGGTTACCATTGCCGTCGTGGCCCGGATGATTTCGCCACGCAATCGTAAACCCAAGTATGACCTCTCTGGTCTCCATCAAGGAGGAAGCAAAGGCGCGTTTGAAGCCATGTCGAGGACGTAAATTCAATTAACTCCAGGCTCGTGTTTTGTTATCTAACCAAATTTTATGTCCGTGGACAATATTCTCGTAGTTACCCTGGAATCCGCAACTTCGATTGGAATCATCAGAGGGGCTCGTGACCTCAGCATGTGTAAGGTGATCAAGAAAGATGGTAAACCGACGTCCGTGATCGGCATTGGACGAATACCATCAAGAGACAGCAGGCGGGGAAAGCCTAATTTTCAGCTGGGTCTGTTTCTCTAGTTTCTCAAATGTTGGTTGTCGAACATGCACTTCTTTCGGCGTCCAGGACATCGGGTATGGTGACTGATACAGGCTGGGACCACACTGTGCAGTTGCCAATCTGGTGGGAGTCTCACGTGCACTTTCAAGCATACTGCCACCTCCAAAAAGTCTCGGTATTGAACTTTCCGAACATCCGGTGTCCTCGAGGCAGTGCTGGATAGGGTATGGGTGAAACCCAAAGGTTAATAACCGGCTACATAATACACTGCCGATGGCGATAAACATCTCATTTTCTGGATAATTGCAGCAATGGTCCATACCACCCACCCATACCTGCACTAGTGCTGCGCTACAGACTGGCACACAGTTCAACCTGCGGGACCCACACGTCACGGGCAGGCGTGCTCGCCGCCCTGCTCCCGCCTGCGCAGCGTCGCGCGCATGGCGTGACTGCACCGCCGTCGCGTCGCGGGACAGGCAGACTCAGCTGCGCCCGCTGATAAGGTGTGAAAGCTGAGTCAGTACATGAAGGAAGTCGGCTATATGAGGAAAGAATAACGAGTATATAGATCTCTCGATTATCGATGGCTTGCCTCAACTGGTCTCGATTCTAGCCATTTCCCTTCAACTAGCTTGTCCCTTCTTGATATCCAGTTCCCCCTGCTCGACGCTCTCACTTTTACATTCACCGCGAGACAAACAGGTCAGTTCTTTTTCTCGCTGGAATCGCTCAATGCTGATTTGACTAGCATTAATTATTACTATGGAGACCGTCCAATTATTTGGATATGCAGTGCCCATCGCTACACTCCACCCACGGGCTGCTGCAGGCGAGCTAGATTTTGATGAACTCTTCGTCGCACTCTCCAAGGCAGAAAGTATCGTCGACAAGGCGGGACTTGAAGACAAAGTACACTTGCATCCATACTCTGAGAATCGCATCCGCTACATCTTTTTCGCGTTGGCCGGCCGGCAACCATACCTCTTCTTACCCGACCGCGTGCCAATCGGGACGGAACCACATCCAGAAGCGTACAAGACTCTTAGGCGGCTCCTCCGTATCGAGGGACTTGGAGGTTGGCGCCAAATTCGAATGCGGGCTATGACGTGAAATGGTGAACTGCACTGTGAAACTTTTCTTTTCGTCCTTCGTCCTTTCTTTTATCCCTTCTCTTCTCTTCGGTGGGACGGGCAGTTATTCAAGGCGTCCATACTGTACAAGGCTCTGTATGTTTTAGTTGCATCCTCGATAAGAAAGCCGAACTGTAACCTGGAATGGCCACATCACTTGCTCCCGAATTAACATCACTTCTCGGACTCCGTACTTTCCAACTACTGTATCGCGTCCCTTGAGTCTTGACTGTCTTCGTTCACACTCTGGCTGTTCTCGTGGTATAACATATGGTAACTGCGTTTTTACTACGCTACAGTGTATTACCGGTGTGTATCCATGGTTAATGTTACTGTCTTGCGAGGCCGTGCAAGGCCGGAGTGCTTCCCCGCAAGCCCTTGCAAAGCCTTGCAAGACCTGGACCTTTTGCTGATCAGTGTGACTTGGAATGAAGGTAGCACGCTTACCCACCGTCCAACGTGTCAGTTCAATAGTTCAGGATGCACCAAGACAAAGCACTTTCCGAGAGTGCGTCTTTCAAACAATATATACTATGTCTACGGTCAACAAACGTTTCTCATCATTGCAGATTACTACGGTCACTCATTCTTCTCTCGCATCTCTTCCCATCCTCTTGTCGTAGTCTGGGTGAATAATTATCATCTCCTGCTTCTCCCCACTCCTTCGCGCCCATCCCCAGCTCGTCATTACCTTCTTCCTCCACGCTGCCTTCCCCTCTTCTGAAATCTTTCGATGCCTCCATTGCGGCCTTCTCGGTGTATTAGCCCATCGTCTTCTTCCACACGCATTTTTGGTTACGACCTTTGGGGAGGGTATGGCTCTCCGAACTCATGAGCAAGAGGGCAGGCATAGGCCGTTTGTTCGGAGCCGAGTATGGTCCTTGCAACGTGCTGACGACTGAGGAATTCCGTACCGGGTCGTACAGTTGCCGAAGGGGACGTCGGCGCTACATTAACAGAAACAGATTAACAAAACTTCCATGAGCCTTGAAGAATCCAACTAACACCCCGGAAAGACTCTTTAGTAGCATCACGATTCGACGCTATCTTTGCTCCAGTGCTCAACCTTGCGCACTCCGCAGATTATGAGTACCGTGCAGACGTATGTGAACAAGATTATGCGGTAGTAGGCAAACGAGGTGGGAGGCGAATATACAAGACGAGTCTAACGGGCAAGTGGGAAGTAAATGATCAAAGTGCGTAACAGGCGAATGGGAGCTGGGGGTGAAATGGATGAGAGTGGAACGTACAGCTAGTCGCCAGCTGTTCAAAGTTTCCGTAATCTACAACCCTGGGTTTGTCAGTCCTACTCGGGGGAGCCTCATCATGGCAGTGTCACAGGTTCTTTTGGTAGCGGCAGATGCATCGAGGCCTTGAGGGTCCGTATCTCGCCATGTACAACACACTCGATTCAATTCATTGCAAAACTCGCACACGATGACAATATCCTACATACATACATCCAATCCTTTTTTTTTTTTTCTTTTTTCGGATCACATGCTCGAGATAACGTTCAAGAACTTGACTTCGGGGGCCGGACAGCACATGGAGGGACAAAGCCCTGCGTTCACTTGAAACAAGGGGAGGCCTCATAGGTCCACTGCGCGTCCTCTCCTGCGTAAGTGGATTCCACGAGCACAATCTATCAACCGAATGGATCGTGAGAGGTTTTCCGTGCATTCAAAATGCGTATTACCTTATCGTAATTGTTGCAACCGGTCAGGCGCCACATGTAGGATTCATCGGGGGTCATAATCCTTGATAAAGGGCGCGAACAAATGTCAAGTGAGGAATCGGCATTCGAATAAGAAACGCACTGGTACGCCGGGGCAGGGATACTGACGGGCTTAAGTTTCCATGTGTATTCGTTGCCACCAACGACAGAGCTAGCACCCTGCCAGAACATTCCTAGTCAGCCTTGTGCTCTACATGCTTCCTCTTCCAACTGGACGCACCCCGTCAACTGTCGCATAGGTTAAAGTGGCAGCGTTCTGGAAGTAGAACAACCTGTTGCTCGGGTCAACGACGAAAAACGTCCACTACCAAACCAGTGAGTGACCACTGCGTTCTCAGCACGAATGCAATACTACTGGTACGTACAGTCTGGTTTTTAGAGTCGCAGTTGAATTGGTGGCCTCCGATAGGCCCCGTCGGGTTAGCATCAAGGAGGTCAACGCATTGGTTGTTGCACTGAACGTTTTTGATGATGGAATACATTGTGAATGGAGGGATATAACACGTCGAGCTCTGGGGGAGTACTAGATGTGTTGATCCACATCTGCCCAGATGAGCCTCATATTTATACGTTCCCAAAGACCGCCCAAGTCCCTATTCGGATCCTTGAATTGCGGTAAAGGAACGCGACACCACTTGGCTTCCTGGAGTTGGCCGCACCCGGGTCCAAGAAACCACTGACGTCGTGATGGAATGGTAGTGCATCTTCTGGAATCCCCTGGCGGAAATGACACGCTGTGATGGATGATGGAGGTGCCCATTGCTCGGTTCTTGCATTCCAGATGCAACAACATGAAAACAGACTGGATTAAAGGTTTTCGCGACTAAAGCAGCGCGCGAGGAGAAGTAACCTAGAGATCGCCTTTTTGGTCAATCTGGGAACTGAACAGCGCTGGCAGAACCGGTCAACGGGGAATGAAATGCTGCTGCTGACTCACAGCTGCTTTCTTCAAACGGTAGAAATGGGGTCAAAATAGCTCCTGACAGAAGTTGGACTCCCAAGTGGCGTTACAGAGGTCCTTCCCACGCCACCTATTAGAACAAAGTACCTCCCCAGACTCGGCATCCCCTTCCAAGGCCTTGTGCGGGGATAGAAACTTGGTAGATGCTTCTCGGTGTATCTGGTACCGTGGACTCATCTTTAAGGTACAAAAGGGTCTTGTTACTTGTTTGATTTGTTCTCTGAGATTGTGACTTTCTCACTATCTGGAAAGGATCTTTACAGTCAATAGCAAAAACACGGACTGCATGCAGTCACATCGAGAAGTTCCTGGCAGGATTGTAGGTCCTTGAGTACTAATGTGATTGAGTGTCATTAGGGTGATGCTCCTATCGATCAGGATGTATCTCCACGGTCCTCCATCGCGCCCCAATTCATTTCGGAGTCGCTCGTTGGTGTTTTCCGTGGTTATTTGATTTTGGATCGTTATATCTAACGCCCCGGAATCTTTAGTTGTATCATGATTCGACACTCTCATTGTTCCCGTGCCCAACTTTGTACTTCGCAGATCACGACTCGGAGTACCACTTCCGGGGCTCCTTTTTGTCGCTTTAATGAGGAACTCCGTAGTACATCCCCATCAGAAACGCCTTGGAAACTTTTTCCGTGGTTCTGCGCCCACATCCTTTTATAAACGCCCCATCCCACAACAGGAAGTTCCGCTCCATGTAATCCAGAACTTTCCAATCGCGACACTTTTCACGCGACTCATCGCAAGGTCCAAGATAATCGGACGGAGATGACCTCTGGTACAAAGCCTGGCCCTGTTCGTTCGAAGTACGATTCCACATGCATTGCGTTCGGATACCTGATAATGTTACAGATCTGCTTGGCTAGAACTCTGCGAGAGTGGATCACTTCACTTTAAGTAGCTGGACTTGGTGCGGAATCTGCCGCGTTTCATGAAGCTGCTAATGCGGCGCCGACCATGCAGGAAGAAATTAGCTTGGAACGCCCCCCCACCCGGGAAGGCAGGCAGTACGAATTCTGCATGTCACATTTCCCACTCTGATCAGCGATCGATCCGTTTCTTCGCCGCAGTCACACAAGTTTCCGGATTTGCTTGGAAGGGGCGATGTTTGAACGATATCCATCCATCATCTGAACACTCCCAAATCGTAGGGCGACTGATCTGAGGCTCTACGTTGAGGGGGAAGCTCGCCATTGTATGCCACTCCATACCAGGCGTGGTATGCTGATCGCTGAACTCCATCAATCATCCCCGAAGGGCTAGGTGCCTCCTTGGCCTGAACCCGGACACATTTACAAACGAGAGTTATGCACGCATGGTGTGAGCCAGTGAATAAACGATCGAGTTCAAGTGTGGATTGGAGCTGATAGGTTGTCTGTATGATTTCATGTATAGGTTTTTCGAACGTGAGATGGGTCGAATCTTCAATCCCTTGCCTAAAGTTCGAGGTCAGAGGCCCTCACGATCGTCGATCATTTGTTGCTTGACAGTCCCGACACTTGGAAAAACAATAATACAAGAATTATACTCATAAAGATGAGACTGATAACTCACGAGTTTGATATAGTTCCACAGTGTCTGTATAACACCTATGTGGCTATCTTCCTTGATACCCAGTACAAATGCTGGGAAACCAGTAAGTGGGGGATGCTCCGAGGAAAAACGTGTTTAGAGGGCTAAGTTTGTATTGTTCTGGAGTCCGTTCGAGGCAGACAGTGAGAATTCGAACCCGTGTTGGTTGGTTACCCATACAGCGCTCGAATGGCAATTGAATACCCTGTGGCCGGGGCCACTATGTACTCATCGTGTTCATTGTGAATGATATTTTTTTTGCTTCGCAGCCTCCAGCTGGGAGTATAAATGATACCAAGTTCGCACATTTGCACTAGCCAGTTTGGTTGTCAAACACTAGGATTCACGATCACCAAAGCACAGGAAAGAAAAACAGAAATGACAGAAAATCCACGATACACGAATAGATACAAGTGCTACATTCACTGCAAAGCAAATGCGGATATCATTAATAGCAACATTCAATCTCGTCATCGAAAAACGAACAGCAAAACGCATCGTGGAAAACAACGCAAAACAAAAACAAAAAGGACCAAGAGGGACGAAGAAAATCGAAAACAATGCTGTTCAAAGGGCAAGGAACGGAAGCGGCCTCGACATCGGATCTCCATACATTCTATGCACTTGATGCAACACCTCTGGCTCCTGACCCCGGATCCGTAAACATCTTTGAAATAGCTTCTTGTCGATCGTAAATTGCACCCGACTCGCAAGGTGTTGACCTGCAACCAGGTCCTTGATCACCCCAGCGATCAACCGTTGCTTGTGCACGTTGATCAACGGCTCGAGTTGCATCGACGATGGGAGCGCCGTGAGGGAATCAAACACTTCAGGATGACACGGCGAGTCAAAGCTACCTGCTTGTGGGTCAATGGAAACAGGTTCGTTGGGGGCAGTAGGATCAATCAAGTCAGGGAGCTTGCTACAACGATAAAGCTGAGCGAGGTAGACGCCTAAAAACCATAAGCTATCAACCAACACAGACGCCACCACACTCACCGATAAAGGGAACACACGCAGACGGCGTATTACCCTCGGCACTCTTACCCCACGATTGCGAATCCGAGGCACTGCTGCTCAAGATCGTTGAGGCGTGTGAACGCACATCAATCGGCTTGGCATCGACCATAGCCGAGACCGCTTCGTGCACCGCCTTGAAATCGTCTTCGGCATTGACAAACTGCGACAGCTTCTGAAAGATTTGCATCTCCCACGGACCGACCCGACCCCAATGTCGATGCATCGCCTTGTTGACCCATTCGTGCCGCAGTCCTGCAAGAACGGCAGCCAACGTATGAAAATTGCTATGACTGTACGATTTCTGTATCCACGATAAGCACAACGCCCCAAACCAGACGGCACACGTACGAATGCAAGGCGGATAAACTTGGCCACGAGTGTATGTCGATCGCTCGGAGGGGTCAACATGATCTCGGATGCAACGAAATTGGCCATCAAGTTGAACCGTCCGCGAACGGCAGCCAACGCACTCGTCTTGTGGTTGTTCAGTGACTCTTCTTTCCATTGAGCTCTGTCTTTGAGGTATTGCGCCCAGTCAAGCACGTTGACTTCTTGGCATGACATCCAATCGTCCATGATGAGCTCTTCGGGTTTGATGCCCATGAACAACTCTCGATCGATCATGGAGAAATGTTGCGCCAACACGTCCGCTCTGACACTCAACACCCAGCATCGATGCAATTTACGACCCGTCGGTGTCAAAATCTTGGTGGGCGATGTGAGCGTTAGTCCGGGTCCCGGCGTCGGAACTGGAGACGCTGGGCCTATTGATGAACCTCGCGACGTCGATGATCGCAAAGACAGCCGGCTCTGCAAAATCTCGAGCGGAACCACATCCTCCGGTGCAGGCTTCGCATCCACGCCTCTCATCAATGACGGCAGTAAGGGTGATGTCACCATATCGACCGGTGTCAAAGGAAACCCGACCGACGATCCCGAAGGCGGCGCAGAGCTGAAATAATCGTCCGACCCCGAGGCCACCGAGACCGTGATCTGGGACGGCGTCATGGGCAACGACGCCCGCCAATCTATGAATGAGCTCTGCCTCACCGATCCCGTCTCGTGCTGATCAATGTCATACACGTCATCGTCGTCCTCGTCGTCATCCCCGTCAAAGAACCGCGAACGCTCATCGCCAAAGTCGCCCGCCGCCATGCGCTCCTGGATCGTCCGCACCCATCCATCAACTTTGAGCGCGTTTTCCTTGCGTCTCTGAGGATTGATCTGACCCTCGAGTCGTTTCAGCGCCTCATCCACACCTCCATCTTCACTGTCCGCGCTGAGCGAATCGACGATCGCGTTCACCTGCCATTGTTGAATCCCGTTCCCGAGCCCCGCAAGCCCAAAGGACGCCGCCGAGTTCTCCGACGCGACAGAATCCCGCGACCGTATCCCCATCGACGACACGCTCTCGCCAGACCGTCGTATAAACTCGAAATCGCGACGCAAAGGCAGCCTCCGGGGGACCTTGCGTAATCCAGTCGGCGGCGCCGCACCCGAACCCGCATGCACTTCCGAAGACGTGTCCGACAGATCCAGGTCATCAATCGATACCACGTCAAACTGCCACGGTGGTTGTGCCTGCACCTTGGCCACCAACGGGTTCAGTCTCGACCGCGAAGACAAGATCGACCCAAACGATTCCGTAGAGTGCGTCCGTGTAGATAATGTTGCGCTCGAGACCGCAGATAGAACAGACTTGTACGACATCCGTCTGTGATTCATCTTCACTGTGTCGGTGTGTTCTTCTTCTTCTTCCGTCACCTCTGACACGGACCGCAAATGATGCGACGACGTCGGTCCCAGGACCTTGCCCTGCTCGGCCGGCGACGCAACGGCGCTCGTGATGGATGCCACCTCAGCTTCCGCGCCAGCATCATACGACATCACGGGCGATGGCGGCTCAATCATTTTCAGATACTGCTCCACGCCACCACGCACACCCAATAAATCCCCGCTCGCGCTCAGCTCGAGATCAAACGCAGACACGTTGGCAGGAACGGCGATCCCCGTGTCCACCGTCTGTCTCGAGTTGAGCACGCGTTTCCACCGTCCCAAGCGCCCGATCGTCTTGACAAACGCCCGGGAGAGTGCGCGCTGCGGAAATGTGATCGGTGGGGGGGACTGCGCCAGCGTCACCGCCGCGCCCGGCGCAACCGAGATACTCGCTCGACTCTGTTGCAAGATATTCCGCTGCAGGGGCTGTTGGAGGATGGCAGTCGAGGCGGACGCAATCGCGCTGGTCCTCGTGGCCGAAGCCAGGCCGCCCGAGGACCCAAACGCAAAGGCGGTGCCTGACTCCCCGCTGCCGAGGAAGACCGAGGCGCGCTCCTCTGGCGCAAAATCGAGGTCCACGTCCGAGTCGTCTCGGTCTTTGGAGATCGCCTCTGCGAATTTTTCTCCGAGGACATGGGTCGGTCGCGGCTTGGTCGAGATGCTCTGTCGGGAGGAAGACGTCCCATGACGACGGCGAGTATGTGCCTCTTTACAATCCTTGACGACCTTGATCAACTTGCGTACGATGCTCTACGACCTCGATGATGAGCATCCACGAGCGCGATAAACCGTTGCCTAATCCTAACTCACCAATCCGTCCTGGTGCCGCTTCAATACCGGATCCTTGGCCAACGTGTTCAACCAACTCGCCAACAACAGCCTCAACTCCCGATTGGGCATGAAATCCATCACGAAAAACGTCAGCAACCAATACCTAATAGCACCAAACGTGCGAACCCGCACAATCTTCCTCGCCAAATCGTCCTGTTTTGTCGCATGGGCACTCAAACTCCAATGAAATCGACAAATGAGTAAATGACACAGGTCGACGGCAGAGATGTATGTACGATAGGTGAGGAAGAAGTTTAGAAGCTCGTCGTAGTTGAAATCCGAGGTCAACTGGGCGATCCAACGCTCGATGGTAGCAGCCAAGAGAACGCGACGACTGTTTTCGCCGGCGCTGGGATCGTCCGTGGAAATGCGCAGGCAAGGGAGGTCGGCAGAGGGTTTTCCACGGCGGGAACCGGATGGCGAGGACACACCCGTCCGACTGCCTTGAGAAAGGGAGACTTCGTCCGTATCCGCATCCGGGGTCAGCTGCATCTCTCCCCAGAGAACGAAGCGAGGGTCGTCGCGCGGAGCCGCACTATCATCAGCACGCAGTGACATTTTGATCGTCGTCTCTCCGGCAGAGTCAGGGAACAGACGGTCCAAAAGCGGAAGACCACGGTAGGTCTGCAGTATGTCGAATATCTCGGGGGAATACCGCGAGTGCATGCTTGTTTCTGGGAGCGGCGCAAGCTCGGGATCAGGCGGTGGAATATCAGAGTCGTCACCAAAAGGGGAGAGTGTATAACGAGGCGGCGGCGATGGCGAGTCTGCACACCGAAACTCGGATGTGGCAACATTTTCTCGAGGAGATGGTGGATCGGTTCCAACATGTCGTATCATGTCGTCAGCACGCGCGGTAAGACCAGACTCGAAGGATTGCATTTCGCGAAGAGCATGAGGCAGGGGAAGAAATACCGGATCGTCATGAGAGGTGGGCGAGTCGAAAGTGATCCCTGGACCAAACGGATACGGGATGTAACTACGCCGAGACGATCCGGATGCCGAAGGCGAAGTGGGAACGGAACCACTGGGCCATTGCATCGTCTCAGCAAAAATATCACCAGAGGGAAGTTTGTATTGATCCGCGACCGGCGGGTCGGAAGACAAAGAACGGGGTATGTCAGCGCCAGTTACGCTATGCGAATGGGTGCGGCCCGTAGGTGTAGGCTGTCTCCCGGTGTCCTCGCAAGAAGACGTACCGATCGCAACCCCAAACATGTCCGGGATAGATTTTGTGCGTCTAAGAAATTTACGCGGCGTACCCGCTTCATGGGTGGGTGCTAATCTTGGAGTCGCCACAGGCCTTGATTTGTGCGGAAGAATGTTGTGAACGCTCATGCGCGATTTACTCCGAAATGAACGCCCAAATGATTGAGACATGTCTATGGACGTCGACACTTTTTGAGCCTTGGATTCTGCTTCCGCACCCGGCGCGATCGCATCACGGTGTCTAGTCCAGTCATGATGGGTAAGTTTGTTTAGAAATGAAGAAACGATTTTGGAACTGACCCGACACGAAACATTTGTTTTCCATGTTGGTTGACAAACGCAGTAATGGCATAAGGAGAACGAACGTCTTTACCAACACCAAGATATTGATCATATCGTCTCTTGAGCTCCCTCGCAGCAGGGCCAGACGATGTCTCGACAAAACTGCCGTCAGCTAAAAGACAATCCCAAGTAGAGTTAGTGTTCACATCAAAAAAGTGGAAGCGAGAGCCGGAACATTTGGAGATCCGACAAGTAGCAAGCGTACTTACGCGCAATGGAGATGTCCGCGGTGGCCACTTCGGGTTGCAAGGAGCTCCAGTTGCCTTCGGGGGAGACGATGGTATGAGAAAAGACAACTGAGGACTGGGATTTATTGAAAGAAGGAGTGGGTATGGGGAGAAGAAGTTGGGGAGGCATGTCAGCAAGATGAAGCGAGGGAGGTCTAGATGCCGAAGATGATGTCAATTGTGCTACTGCTTCTGAAGGTTCCATTATTGTTTCGGTTGTAAGGTGGTCTACGCGTGAAGATGATGATGCAGTCGGTGATAATACAGTGGTGTCAGGGCCGGAAGAAACAACTGGAGTAGTTGGAGAGGACTGGTCGTCGTGATCTGTCGACATCGTTGACGTGCGTGATGCGTTTGATGAGGAATTCCAATGTTAAAGCGAGATCATACAGGTGAAGAACGGACAGAGAAAGGGGTTAAGACGGCGCGTCGAGACCCCTGGATAGAGAACAAGGGCTGAGAGAGGGACACGAATGCAACGAAGAACAAGGTCGTGTGACTTGGTGCGATTGCGTCAGTGTCGGGGGCGTTGAGTACGCTGTAGACTTTGACGACGGTGAATGTTCGTTTTCGTCGTGGTTGACGTTGAGGAGTGTCGACGCGAAATGAAAGCAGGAAACAAAAGAGCATATGCGACACGTGAGTACTTCCTCACGTGATCACATATCGTCCTTTCTTGATGAATCGTCGCAGACAACTATAAGACATGTCCATCGTCACGATACGCGTACGTACATTCAACACACCAACGCCAACATACTCATCATCCCGCAGAACGTCGAATTTCTAAACAACCCAGCGCGTTTCCTCGACCCATACAAATTCCGCGTCACGTTTGAGTGCATCGCACCGCTCAAGGATGGTAAGCACAGGCGTGCCACTCTGGCCGACACTCACGCCCGCGCCAGACCTCGAGTGGAAACTCATCTATGTCTCGTCGCCTGGAAACGAAGAGCTCGATCAAGAATTGGACGATTGTCTCGTAGGACCTGTCCCTGTCGGCGTCAACGCGTTCGACTTTGAAGGCATCCCACCCGATCCTGCAAAGATACCCCCAGAAGATGTCCTCGGCGTCGCCGCACTCATACTCACCGGTTCATACAAGGATCAGGAATTCGTCCGCGTAGGATATTACCAGAACACCGAGTATGACAACGAGGAGATGAAGGAGACCCCACCGCAAAAGATCGTGTTTGAGCGGTTGGTCAGGGAAATGAACACCAAACCGCGTGTGACGCGTTTTCAGATAAAATGGTCGGTTGTACACGTCGTTGCGAATGTGGTCCAACTCATCTCCCGCAGGGATGTGTCCCCACCTTCACAAGGCACCGCCGCTGCTGGTGCTGCTGCATCTGCTGCAGTGCCCTCGGCTGATGATTTGGATGGCCCAGACGAGGACCATTCACCTCTGAAAACAAATGGCGTCTCATAACCCAGTCAGATAATCTAAATACCACTTCAAAATGGAATCTCGACATTTGGGTTACAGATAGTTGATATGTTTCTAGTCAATTTGCTAAGC
>JBBPNZ010000516.1:0-18269 GCA_038091195.1 Phylloporus rhodoxanthus | reverse complement strand
ACTGTCCCCATGCCCGTTTCCTCGCGTCTGGAAACGGCTTCACAAGTGTTCCGAGGCTTTCCATACGTATGGAGAATGCTCAAAGACATATGTAGCATGCGACGTTGCCTAGTCTTGATGTTCCTCTACCTCATTGTCGATATTCTTGGCGCCCTCGTACCCGCAGTCTCGCTTTGGTGAGTCACACCCTCTGTATACATGGTAGCATGTTCATATTTTCCAGGTATTCTGGTCAGCTTCTCCTCCTGGTAAGCTTTTATTATCTGCATTTCTTCATGTTGTCCGACGTTACACAGGTCGAGACAGCAGTTGAGAAACGGACTGTCGACAAAGATGTTCTTTTCCACGTCACCGCAGGACGTATTGCTTGTACATTAGCCCATCGCTTCCTACAATATTTCAAGTTTCACCTCTCAACCCCTCTCAACCTCGCGATTAAATCATTCTACTCTACTCGCATATTCCACGCCATGGCACGGCTTGACGTTCCAACGTTCCAGGATCCTGCCGTTCAACGTCAACTCGAATCAGCTTGGTCGGCATCGGCATCAAGGTCCAGCGTTGCCTGGGAGACCATCCAAGTGATATTAAACGTCCTAATGACTGCGATTCAATTGTTTTCACAGCTATCTGTCCTTGTGAGCGTGTTACGCCATCAACGAGATGGTCCGCTACTGGCACTGCTCAGTTTTTCGCAATCACTGTTCCAGTGGTATAGCGGAAAACATTCCATGTTCATCGCTTCAGGTGCATTCTGCCTTTTGTGTTCCGTAGTTCTCGTACTCAGTCTATAACCAGTATGGGCCGCAACGACTAAAGATGATGACTACGTCCGGATGCAGGGTTACAAACATCTCGTGGATAACCCCATGTACCGCAAAGAAATAGTTGCCGGTTCGCTTGGTGAACACTTGACGAAACGTACGCCTCTCATGATCACTGACGAAACCTTTGGCTGATCGCCCGCAGTATTTGGTGATGCTGCCGGTCGTGTCGGGGATAATGCAGCCGAATTTATGGAGATGAGACGTGCTCACGTCGTTCAAGATCGATTGACCCTAACATCAATTTTACGAGAACCAATACGCGAGCTACCTCAAGTGTGTATATATCTTTGATCTTACAGGGATGGCTACCTGATTGTAGACGTTAGATCGTATTCGCTCTGAGAGCCGTCCAGTCCCCTGCATCAATACCCATCTCAATCGCTTCTCTTACACTCATTAACCAAACCGCCAGCTCGTTTAGCACAAGTCTCTTTTCGTTGTTTGGAGAATCATTCTCTCTAGCCGAGCAGTTTGCGAGCGTACGCAGACTGTATGATATATCCAATATCCACAACAGAATCGTTGATGGGAAGGTACCATTTCCCGAAAATCAGCAGGCGCTCCGCCATGGAATATCGATCGAATTCAGGCACGTATAAATATCTTGCGCTAACAACTTGACTTCATGTATCCCCAGAGACGTATCTTTCCGGTATCCCGGTTCGGAACAGTACGCACTACGTGACGTCTCGTTCAAAATCGGAGCTGGACAGCTTTGTGTAAATTCTTCCATGTGTGAATACGTTTTGTCATTTAATCCTGACCACACAGGTTATCGTTGGCGTGAATGGCTCGGGAAAGAGCACGATATTGAAACTGATCGCACGAATATACGATCCGACCGAAGGCACAATCTTCATCGACGACAAGGACATCAAAACGTTCAAACTTGCTGATTTACGCCGCGCTACGTCAATTTTGTTCCAAGATTATACCCACTTCCCACTATCGGTAGGGGTTCCAGTCTTCTTTTTTTGGATCTTTCATGATTTTGTGTCTTCAGGTGAAAGAAAACATAGCTCTCGGAAACCCCGACCTCGTGGCTAATGACGAACAAATACGTGAAGCAGCCCGATTAGGCGGCGCTGAAGAGTTCATCGACAAGCTCGCTGAGGGATTTGACACCTATCTAGACCGGCCTGTGAGGGACTACTATTCCGCTCTCCCAGAAGGTACTACTATGCTCTTTGGACGCAAAGTAGAATACAAAGGTGTTCGCGGCGCGGGCGCAATGCGGGAAACAGATTCGACGACACTGAGTGGGGGGCAGATGCAGCGACTGGCCGTGTACGTAGTCCCAGCCCTAGTATGCCACTTCTTATATTCACCGTGCTAACCGAACGTTCTTCTGTTCATTTTCGATCTACACTAGGTCGCGGATGTTCATGCGCTCGCTCATTTCGGAAGCAGAGTCGTCGGTCGGGCTCCTGCTCTTTGACGAACCGAGTGCGTCGCTCGATCCAAGCGCAGAGCACGGTATGTCGCGCCGGTTCCCGATGGTTCGCTGCCTATTCATCATGCGCAGATCTATTCGAGAGACTGCGTGCGCTGCGGGGAAACAAGACGATGATTTTCTCCTCGCATAGGTTTGGAAATTTGACACGCCATGCAGATCTCATCCTGTATGTCTCATATCCCTTTGCGTGGCGTTATTATTGATTCCCTCAGGTACATGGACAACTCTAGGATCCTGGAGGCGGGAACACATGAAGTGCTGTTGGACCAGGGTGGCGACTATGCGCAGATATGGAAGCTACAAGCCAAAGCATTCTTGTAGGCTTTGATGACGATGATATTCCTGATCTGCTATAGCAATATACCTCTGCGTCTTGCTTTGGTTCATCGTGGTTGCGGGAGTATTGCCTTGCTCGTCGGATACCTTTGCATTCATGTGGTCAGAGGCGCTGAATATTATAGGGTGCATATCGACAATGGCCCTTTGTCACCGAAAAAAAAGCGTACATGAACGCTCTTGTCACTGAATGCATACTGTGACTAATGGCCAAGCATAGTACCGCTTTGCCGAGCATGCCAGAGCTCATGGGAGTGAAGCGGTTGGTAGAAAAAAAGCAGATAGGCTCTAGTAGCTGCGCCTGCTCTGTCGTGTGGCGATTACATGCGAGGCGCCAGGGACGGTGGGGCCTGCGAGAATTGCGTTGATGTCGTCCTGTTAACTCCGATGTAACCAACCCATGCATTATTCTAGTCACCGAGTCAAATTAAATTAAGGCATTGGAAACATTCGATCGCACCTACTTAGCCTTGGATTGGGGTATGCCTTGTTCACTGCCATTCTAGCGCCGTGCGGCGTGTAGAAGGATTAAGAACTGGGGTCACCTCCAGCGCCATTCCAACACTGTGTGGAAAGCCATCCAGATAAGGGGGGCTGCAAAAAGAATCGACGCAGCGTGAAAAGGTGTCGCGGGGGGACAGTTCTGTAGTGAGCAGCGACACCGGACACTACGTCGAAAAAGCAGATTGAATAGCGTCATTTTGCGGAACATCTGTGCAATTTACCAAGACTGACAGACTCCCAGAAGCCCAGCCTGTTAGATATCGAGTAGCGTTGATCAAGGTGCGCAATGCCATTCGATTTCCAGCAGGCCAGTCGCCACCATTGAATAATCGACATACTGGTCATTGTTCTTTAGAATTGAGCTAGCCATGGCCCGGAATCCAGCCTTATACTCGCATGCGGCCGCCAAGATCGGAAGTTCAACGCAGTTTGAGGATGTTTACGGCACAGTTACAGCCTTGTATCATGACTTTGTCGGACAGCTCGCAGCCTGGGTAGATGACCTGTCATCACAGCTGCGTCGAATCGGCTTGCCCCAGAACGCCCGAAAACCCAGGGTGGTATAACTTCCCGACACTGCCCTAGCAAGCCCATAGCTCCTACGTCTCTGTGTCCGCAGGAGCCAGGTCAAGCTGGAAACGCGCATTCACTGTTGTTCTCGCATGTCGTCTGGCCATGGACTGAACTACAAGATAGGCCGTGCACAGGCTCGTCACGCGCATGCGCCACTTGATCCTCGAGCCCTGGGGTCCTGGGATAGCAAGGGTTCGCTTTCGCGAGATTTCCACAGCCCCGCCTGTGACTATAACACAGTGAGGGTCCGTCCATTCGATCGCCACTTCGCCAGCTCAACGTTCTTTCCACCTCAACTTCATGGCTTCCCCTCTGCAACAAGCTATTACAAGTGTCCAAAACAATGATTATGTATTCAGTAATGTCTGTTGTCCACTTTCTGTACAGAATGCTTACTGCTCTTCCTAGTTGTGGTCATCACTACTGTTGTGCATGATTATAGTAAGTAATACTTACCAGATCACATGGTTTCCTCTCATTGACAATTTGACAAATGTGAAATGTTACTAGTTCTTACATTCTCAGAGGAGGTATACTTTACATTTATTCTTGCCATATCCATGTCTCAACCACTGACATCTGTAGATTGAATATATTTGGGTAATTAGACCTTGCTTTTTTCAGGGCATTGGCCAATAATATGATTGTAGAACAAGCCCTGGACAAGGGTGTCCACACTATTTGTCCTTGTATTTACCATCTCCATATCTATGATGGTAATTGCAGGCAAACTAGTATGTTTTTCAATGTCTAGGTTTGTTATTTTGGGTTGTGCTATACTATGTATGTGTATGTCTTCTGCAGTATTTCCATTGATCCTTAAATTTGTGCATCAGATTCAATTCCATATGTATGTACAGAACCTAAGATGCTATGTCTGATGATTTGACCTGACCTGATCAAAGATGGTACTTCTTTTCTTCCTGGCCCTAGAAAGGTGTTCCTCTATTATTGGTGACCAATGAAGATACTAACAAGTTTTGGTGACTTTAGTTGTAGGTGTCTATAGATTATCTTCATAGTGATTGATATATCCAAGCAACATGACTGATCATATGTAAATAGATGTGAGTACCATCAGTGTAATTCCATGTTTATACTGAGCAGCATGACTTCCATCAGGTGAAATGACCATGGCTTTTTTCCTCTGGAGCTTCTTAATTTTTACTTTTGCAGCAGAGTGTAAGACTTTACTTTCACTTTTAATACACTGGATTACATTGTTTGATATAGTGGTGATGATTCTCCGTGTGCGGGCATTGTATAATCAATCAAGACTTGTCCTTTGCATACTCCTCACACTGTTTGCTATAGAGATGATCTCAGGTTTCATATTTTTGGTGAATCTTGAGGTTCTAGGACACTGTGACTCCCCTAATGAAGGTAAGTTGAAATAAATTTTGTATATGTACATTGAATTCACAGCATACCCTTCTGCAATCTATGTAGTGGATAATGCTACTGCTCAACTCCTCCAGTTTTCAGTTTGCTCAACAATGAATCCCCTTGCACCCCCCATCTGGCTTGGTGACTTGCCTGCTGTTACTCAGTGCACTCTTAATGCATTGATGTGTCTTCTCACTGCTATTCAATTCATCAAAGAATTACTTCAAGTATACAAGGTGACAAAAAGTTTCAGACTCAACCATTACATGAAGTGTCTTGTGAGGGATGGCATGATCTACTTTATTTTGTATGTTTCTGTCTGTCAAGTTCTCTTTCATACCATTGGGCTGATGGCACATTATAATGTATGGGTAGCATTCTGATATATTCAATCACTTTCATGTTGGACAACGCAGGGCTCATTACATCATGGATCCGATGGCCCGCATTTGTGCTACAGAACATACCTCCATTTACCCTTGTCCCCAGATTCATCTTGCGCTTGCGGGCGCTTTATGCGCACGATCTTCGAAGAGGACGAGGAAGTCACATCGACACCGCATTCGGTTTTGGGTCAGGGCTAGTGGGAGCTGTTCGGAGTGCGATCACATTCAATGCAGAGCCTCGGGAGAACGAGGGCAATGAATGGGGCGATGAAATACAAATAGAGGACATCCAGGAAGTTCGTCGCACGAACTGTCACACAGTGATGACGTCTGTGTAAGAGGGTACGCCGGACCATGTGGCGTAGCTGGTGCTTTTCCTTCTATAAAATATTGCTCGTCCATGTACTTCGTTGTCTCTTCGCTTCCGTAGCTATTTGTGTGGAGTATGTGATCGATTTTTACAAGTGACCCTTCACAGCGTAGCTCCCATTTCGAACACGAATTTCGTTGCCATTGACCATGTTTAGCTCTACGGACATGCAACGTAAACCAGCCGGAAGCATATCCCGAAGAAGAGCATACCGCGTTCTATCATCCTTCCACCAGCCTTGAAGAACTCCGGACGGCGCAACAGCGTGACAACCATTTTGCCACCTAGATCAATGTTGTGAACCAAGGGATCCTTTCCGAGCTTCTCTGGGACATCGAATAATGGAGTGTTTGTGATTTCCAGGCCCCTGCACATGTCGTGATTAGAATGACTGAATGGGATGAAGAGGGCGTGCACTCACATAATTGGCCTCGTCGAAGTCATATTCATGTCTGACGTAGAGCAGGGAAATTGTATACAAGGCCTGCTGGTAATGGAAAAATGCATTCCTACCTCGGTTCTGTCAATAGGGTTGACAACATACATACTGACAGCATTAAATCATTAGCCTGAAGAAAGCAAATGAAGAACATACAGTGTTATTACCATCCTCCACGAGCTTGTGAGCTATTTCTGAGTGCAAAGATCCAGAGCAGGATAGCTGATAGTTGATCAAAGTGGTCCCTGTCAACTCCAAAACACATGAGAGGAAACGTCTCACCTCGTTCGAAGCAAGGGAGTCGTGTAGCTCGATCACACCAGTTTAATCTCGCGGTGAATCCAGCTTGCGAAAAAACCTTTTCAGAGCATTGTTTTGTTATTCCATAGAACGTGGTTGGGTCGTCCGTCTCGAGTGCTTGTGCAACAATTTCATTTGCGTGGTTCTCGCGCCTCTGTGCGTGTACAAAGCCTTCGGAGGCAATGATGCAGTAAGCTGTACCGTCCTGCGAAACGGGGAATGTATCAGTACCTGCGAGTACGGAGATAGTTGCCTACAGAAACACATCAACTTGGTCAGTCTCTTGGTGATCTTGGCCGAATTCATTACCTGCTCTTCTATCCATCCACGTCGGAACTGCGCATCATACGGGGGCAGCTACCGAAACTTCTTAGGCGTATGATATCATCTGTAGACCTGAAACGCACCAACTTTTGCAAAAAAAAAAAAAGACCTTGTCAGCAATGTCGACGCCAAAGTTTGCACCGTCGCTTGACATGCGGTGTGGTCTTAGTCGTAAGCAGCCGCAACGTTTGCGCCAGAAACACCACTGCGACAAGTGCGAGATGCGAACCGCCTGCAAAAGGGATTGTAAACGAGCTGCGAAGATCCAATCTCAAAACAGACCTATTCCGTTGTAAAATTCGATGGCAACGCACTTTTCTTTGAGAATCGCGTACAGAAACGCTGTGCTTGACTCACAGATAATTGAGTAGATGGTCCTAGGCACTGGGTGAAGCCCACCAGCTTAGATATTGAGCAGCATTGAGTTGCGCAACGTCATTCAATTTTGAACATTGAAAAATCGACATACACGCCGGGCACCAGTTGTTTTATAGAATTGAGCTGGTCGTGGAATCCCCGGTTATAGCAAGCTTCGCCTTCTTGTCGAGGATATATAGGTAGTAAATAATGCACGTCCACAGACTACATCGCCAGCCCAACGAGTTGGGATTCATATCCAAAGTGCCCAATCTGCACGCTTGTGTAAAACTGTCCAAGCATGTTCACGACTTCATCGTCCAGCTGGCACGTGCTTCGGGCTTGTGGAATTACGAAGAGAAGTCCTCCAGGAACCATGCACCGAACTCCAGTGTAAGCACGATGCATTTTTTACAGAATATGTACCATACCCAACCCTACTGGTGGCGAAGGTACTGAGCTATATGCCAAATCAATGCACCAATCAGTCGGCAACATCAGGTACTTACCAGTCACCATCGCGTGGCCACGCTCATACGGTTCCAAAGTAATTTGAGCGATTGGCTTGAGTTTGTTCGCTCTCAAAGTTTGCATTTCTTGCGAGAAAACGGCAGATGGCGCGATCGTTGAATCGACGCAACTCGCTTTTATAGAGATGACGATATGTCCGTCATCCTTGAGGAAATATTGGGCATTGTGAATGACAATACGCGCTTGGTCTGGTTGAGCGACGTCCGCAAAGATCACATCAACTATCGAGATGAGCATACGATACTTGTTTGGTAGCCGCGCGTCCTCGATAATTGCTGGTAAACCATTTCTCAATGCATGCATTCTCTTTTATTGAAATGGGATCTACTCACGAATGACTTTCGTCCGTTTTTTGGCTATGCTCGACCCGAGCGCGGTGAGAACTCGACAGCATACACAACACCCTCCTATGTGATACAAGGATATTTAGTTACAAGAGACAGTGAAATGGAGATACGCACAGGACCGACGATATCCGCGACATGGCTGACACTCGTACCCTCGCAGCACCCAAATACAACACCTTCCCCGGGGCAATAAAAACATCATCCATCCCACCCAACACACCGGCTGCCAGTTTGCTCCGGAATGGATTCCACACTCGATCCTCTGCTCCTCCGTCGATTGTAATCCGTTTTTCTCCATACACGCTCTCCCCGAGAACGAGATTCTTCGTAACCAGCAAGTAGTCTTTTCCCTTGGCGATGAATATCCCAGGATGTCAGTGCGGCTCGAGGATCACTTTGGCTCCGCCTTTCGCGCCTCCTCATCCACCGCCGCCTCTTGCCGTTCCGCTCCCACGTGCGCCTCGACCGCCTCCCCCTCTACCGCGCGCCTGAATGCCGCTCCAGCGAACGCCACCACATATGTAGCAAATAAGACCCAGGATACGGAAAAGATAATCTTGTGGGGCTCACCGCCACGACCACCTCGCGGAGCACCCCGACCGACACCTCCACGGCCCCTGCCGCTGCCCCCCCCCCCCCTCCAAATCCGCCGCGTTGACCTGATGAGCCTTGGAATGACGGATAGAACGTAAGCACCGACGACAAAGGATCGCCAAAGGTTGCAGAGGACGTACCGTATGCCATTAAAGTTGCCCCAAAGTCTAGTTAGTATAAAGTAAACAAGTCTAAACATTGTCTACTCGGACTTGCTATCTCTACTCGAGTCTCAGGTGTACCAATAGCCAAGACGAGTGAGCGAGTCCCTCGTAACTTGGCTCTACACATATTACCCAAGGTACAGAAGTAACAGGGATGGCTTATGATCACGGTACGTTAATACATACTTCTGCAGCGCATCTACCCCGCCCCTTACATCCTCACGACAAGTTCGACACGACCCGTAACGCCAATGGTCCCATCACACCTCTACAGTGGCGATCGACTGAACGTTCCCTGGACTCGTCGTGTCTTGATAACTTCTGCAAATAACCAAACGGGAAGAATCAAAGATGAGCCCGTGACAGATGCTATGCAGTTGACTGAAAGCAACGCCATGACCATTCAAGCAACCAAGTTGCGCCGATGTAATCAGGTACCACGTTTGGCCTCGGGTGACCCCACCAATTGTGGAGCCACCCTTGCTTCTGAATGAGGCGCCAAAGACGCCCTGCTTCGATCCTCGGTCAACCTAGATATCAGTCCCACCAAGGGCAAACGGACCACGATCTTTCAGGAAACATCGGAGGAGAGTTTTGAAGAGCTTGATCGCAGGTGGCTGCGCGAGTTGTTCGAATTGTCCAATGGACCTCGCAACTGACCGACGGTTCTGATACGTGTAGTGAGTCTGGAGGATAACTTCTGCTGAAAATCCGGGCTGACGAGATGATGGCAAGATAGACCCTAAGAGTATGCACTCGATGATTTTATTTTATTTTATATTTTTTGGGGGATTATTCATGAGCGGTGAGCTCACCTCGCGCAACAACCCAAACCCGCCCATGGCCAACAGCATCATCAAAATAACCTGCGCTACGAACCCGCAGAGTGCGAAGAAGAAAGAAAGAAAGAAAGAGAAGGAGTGACGATACTTGAAGCGTTGAAGCGCTCGCCGTGTTTCTGTCTCTGAGAGTCACCTTTTGCCGAATCTGATATCTAGATCTCAGGTGGCAACCACACAAACCCATCACCCACATCGTTTGGAGCAAAACAGTCAAGTAGCGCCCTTGTCCTAGCGAGAATCCGATTTGCGCGAGAGCTTGGTGCGCATCGTTTGGCATCACATACCCCACCAGCTCTAAAGCACTCCAGTTGGATGAAACACACTGCACCTTTCTCACTGGCCCACATCGCTGAACAGCGCGCAACGACCCTTCCTGGTGTTGGAGAACTCGCTCGTCGTGATCAGTACATAGCTTACACAATCGTACCTACCGTAGTACGTGCGTGTCCGTAATTGTCTACGTAGCTTTTCGACCCGTCGCACCTCGCTCCGACCTCCCCCGTTCCAATACCTGGATCACGCTGACGGCGAGTTCAGACGTTCCCCTTGTCGCGTCAGGTGGGTCTCTCAGCAGCATCACTATTGGCTCGACACAATGTCTGCCAAAGTCTTGCACAATATTCACAGGCAAGCCGTGTCTTCATACCCTCACTCAAGTGTACTAGAGACACAGAAGAACTCGATCTGCGGACGCGGGGCTCCGTCTCCACGCCAGTGTCGTGCCTTAGTCTGGCCCAAGTTCTCACCAGGGTCACTCCAGCGTGTTTGCCAACGTGTCGTACTATGTTGAGTCCCCCCACGGTCCAGCGGCCCCGAGCTCCGTGGCATTCGCACCGAAGACGTCACACTTACAATATTCGAGGACATCATTAGCTCGCTTTCAGCTCGTGCTTCTCTATGCTTTGATGCCACTGGAACGATGTAAGTATCATGTCGTTTGGTTTGTCTGATTGGTCAACATGCGAAGCACAGCATTGATTTTATCATTACGGCGGTGCATTCGACCTACGATGGCAGCTTAATTGATTGTCAATCGATCATCAATCCTGATGTCGTATCCAATAGCGCCACAGGATAATCTCCACTTCATTCTGTACCGAAATTGATACGTTGACAATTTGAGCCATCCACACCCTGTAATCATGTGATGGTGGCTAGCTCTATTTGGGCTGCAAAGCACAGCATTGACTCAAATACGACAGTGACAGCACGAAAAGGCTCAAGCTGATGCATGTTCATCTTCGTGCTTTGCCTTGACCAGTTGTTTGACTATCTGTACTACAGGGTATGTCCTACAGGGTATGTCACAAGTTTCTGGTGCCAGTATTTGAAGTACCTGGACGTACTCTCTCGAAGAAGGCTGAATCCAATGAGATGCTTGTGCGAGGACGGGACGAGGCCTGCTTTAGATTGCTTCGTCCCCGGGTACTGACGAGTTGGACAGCAGATGAAGCATCCCCCACCCATCTCTCCATCGTTATCTCTATCTCATATGACTGCCCCTTGGTACGAGTTTATCCAGATGCAACACTCAGGAATCGATCGAGGCACATGTGATGCGTGGAACGCGCCAATGTCACTCCAGACGATGAAGACCACGTACGTGTTGTCATGCCAGCCTGCCAGGTGTCAGAAAACTTCCCGGCCTGGCACACCTCGACACTGCCCTACTAGTTAGCACGTAATGCCTGCTCCACTCCTTGGCAGGAAACTGGAAACGATCACTCATTCTCTTGATGATCAATGGTCTTTGAGACGCCATTACTGTTATCTAGGGTTCAATCCTGCACGTTCCAGTTCCCCACGTCCCTGTTGTTGATCATCATCCAGTGCACGACTTTGTAATCAATTGGTGCACTCTTTTAGGTGTCCATCTCAGGTTAAATTGCCCCTGCGACTTGGCCGTTCAATGATCTGTCCGGCCCCAACTTCATGGCTTCCCTTCTGCAGCAAGCTATTGCAATCATTCAGACATTTGACTATGTGTATCGTAATGGCTATCATCCACTTTCTGTCCGTAAAGCTTACTGTTCTTCCTAGTTGTGATCATTACCACTGTTGGGTATGATTACAGTAAGTAACACATACCTTGAATGGTTTCTTCCCATCTGACAAACATGAAATATTACCAGTCCTTACATTCTCAAAGGAGGTAGACTTTATATTTATTTTTGCCATATTCATTTCCTAATCACTGACAATTTTTAGATAGAATACATTTGGGTAACTAGACCTGCTTTTCTGACAGCCTACACCAATGATATTATTTTAGAACAAGCCCTGGACATTTGTGTCTACCTTGTTTATTCTTGTATGTGTTATTTCTATGTCTGTTATGTCAATCAAAAAAGCTGAACAATAGTGTTAAATATTTAGGCCCGTTATTTTGGGTTCTTCTCTGTGATGTATGTGTATGCTTTCTGTAATATATCAATTGATCCCTGACCTGTTCATTAGAACCACTAGCATCTGTATGTCTAGGATCTGAAATACTGAGTTTTGATAGTCTGATCAGATCAAGATGGTACCTCTTTTCTCCCTGGCCCTGCAAAGGTATTCCTCCATGTCACTGAGAATCAGTGGGGATACTTATGAATTTTGACTGCTTTAGATGTAGGTGTCACACTTCACCTTTATAGTTTGATACAGCTGATTATATGTAATAGATGTGAGCACACTCAGTGTGGTTCTATTGCTGCTTGCCCTGAGCAGGATGACTTCAATAAGGTGAAGCAAGCCTGCTTTTTGGCTTCTGGAGCTTCTGGATTTTTATTTGTGCAGCAGAGGGTAAGACTTTCCTTTTGCTTTCAACATAGTGAACTACATTGTTTGATGCAGCAATGATGATTCTTCGTGTGTGGGCAATGTATAACCAATCAAAGCTTGTCTTTGGTACCCTCCTCATATTCTGGGCAATGGAGATAATCTCACTTCTCATATATTATGTGGTTCTTGATGTTCGATGGGGCTCCAATAATGGAAGTAAGTTAAATTGTCTGAACTTTGTATTATACATATGCAATTAACACTCTTCTGTCATCTGTGTAGTGGCTTATAGTACTGCTCAAGTCCTCCAGTTTTCAGTTTGCATGTTCACAGGATCCATTGGCCCCCTCTGGCTTAATTATTTGCCTTCTGCTTTTCAGATCACTGTTGGTGCATTGATGTGTCTTCTGACTGCTGTTCAATTTTTCAAAGAATTACTCCAAGTATACAAGTTGACAGAAAGTTTCCAACTCAACTGTTACATGAGATGTCTTGCAAGGGATGGCATGATCTACTTTATTGTGTATGTCCCCATCTTATTTCTGTTTGTTCCATACCATTAGACTGACATGACATTTTGGATAGGATCTTGCTATCGTCACTCACTTCTATGTTGTATGGTGCAGGTCTCCTCCGAAATACATGGTTCCAGTGGCCAGCCTTTGTGCTACCAAGCACAGCTCCTTTCATTCTTGTCCCCAGATTTATTCTGGGCTTGCGGGAGCTTTATGCGCACGATCTTCAAGGCAAACCAGAAAGTCACATTGACACAGCCTTTGGTTTTGGGGTGGGCCATGATACTGTTCGGAGTGCAATCGCATTCGCAGATCCTAGGGGAAATGTGGGTGATGAGGGGAGCGATGAAATACAGATAGAGGAGATTCAGGAAGTTCATCGCACGAGCAGTCACGCCGTGTGATGAAGATGATTCCTGTTCAGAGGGTACGCAGGTGGTATTTGATTTAGTGATTGGTTTTGGTTGGTTTGCTGTAAGTTTCTATGCTATTTATTCATTTGGTCTATACAAATTATTCCCATTGTTTGTCTATGTACATCGTTGCTATTTTTTCATCCGATCTCTTTCTTTGTCTCGGCGATTTTCTTGTCTTGTCCTTGTTAGCGGTCATTCGTAATTTTATCCGATCCATGATTATACCGAAGTCTGACGCAGACGTCCAACGTGAATCAGCCGTTGGAAGTATATGCCGAAGATGAGCGCACCTCGTTCTACCATCCTCACCACCAGCCTCGAAGAACCGACGGCGCGGTAGCGTGACGACCGCTGCATGGGATTTCCCAGCCCCTGCACAGTCTGGTAAGCGGAACGACTGAATCAAAGGGAGAGGGCGTACATCCGCGTAAGTGCACTTGAGCCATATTCGTGTCAGAGGCAGAGTATAAAAATGACATGCAACACCTACCGGTAATGGACAAATGCATTCCTACCCGGTTGCACCAATAGAGTGGCACATTGCCTTGGACTGCCGCGCATCCCTGTCAACGTCAAAACCGCGATAGGAAACCCATCGTCCACCTCGTTCCGAACAAAGCAGTTGTGTAGCTCGGTCACACCAACTTCATCTCACCCCTGTCCCGGTACGAATCCAGCTTGGACAAATACCTTGTCTGTGCATCGTTTTGTCATTCTATATCCGACAAGTTCCAAAGCACTCCCCGTGTCAAACATGGTTGGATCGTATGTCTCGAGTACTTGTGCAACAGTTCCAATCGCTCGGTTCTTGAGCCTGTGCGAGTGTACAATGTCCTGGGAAGCAATGATACACGGCACCGTCCTGAAAAGCCGGGAATACGTCAGTGCCTGCAAGCATGGAGATAGTTGCCTCACAGAAGTCGGCGTACACATCAACTTGGTTACTTCGTCTGGCCGAATTGATCACTTGCCTTTCTGTCCATGCCGAAGCTGCCCATATGGGTTATTCACGAAGTGCTTGTGGTTATCGAGGCAAAGTTTCGCCGAGGGTCTCCTCCTCCAGACTTGAACATGAACAGAGCTGCCTGTCCAAATTGGTCCGCAAAATGATTGACGGAGGTGCCTGAAGCCATACGTTCGAAGCCACGCGCAATTCAAGTGCGCACTCCACTAGTGGTCTTGACCGCACCGGAAGCGATACAGGCGGTGCTCCCAGTGAAGTTGTTGTTGACGTTCGTGATCGGCTACAGAGAAAAGATTGAGAGCGAGCTCACCAAGATCTGCAAAGACATTCCCGACGTTCTTGACAAGCACCTTATTCTTTCGGCTGCCTCTGGCGAGTCAGTCTGCCGCCTCGGGCAGTGGGTTGAGAACGGCGTACGGCTGGCACGATGGGGATAGAAGCCAAGGGGGCGGTCTGCAGCAGTGAGCCGCAACATCTGTCTATACAGTCGGGACAGCCTTGCGACTTGCGCCAATGTCGGATCCGTTGTGTGATGAAAACGACTCTGACAGCTGTCACGCAGTTCGTCCCGCGCCGCTACGTACTACTGCGCTCGTCCAGTCCCGCTCGCTCCACCGTTCGCCCTTCTTTTCGTTGCATTTCTTTTTCTTTTGCAATCCGCTGCTTCCAGTACAGTTTCTTTCTCTCGTTGCATGGATGGCTGACCTCCCCATGCCTCCGCACCATTCCGATGGCCGTGGCCTTGCCACACTGATGGATGGATGTAGCTTTCAATGCCTCATTGTCGACTACCCCGAGTAACTCCAGGCGAGCCCACCCACTCCACCCTAACTAGCCTATGAGCCCTCTCTGTCCTCCTCCTAGTTCCTGGGTATGGCATTCGCTGCATACGTCGTCAGATTACTCCTACCACCTTGGGGAGCAGCTCACGCCTCTGGCCGGAGCCGTTTGGCTCTGAGGAACGCTTCGTGCTCTCGCCCCACCTCACTTCCTACCCGGCTCTCTCTCTCTCCCTCCTACGTCCCACCGCAGCGACGTCCCAAAAGATGCCATGACTGCCAACCAGTAGGCCAGTCATCTATGCCAGGTGATTGTAGTCATTCCTCCAAGACCAGACTCCGTTTCAACATTGTTCTGGCACCCTGCAGGACGGCCCTTTTCATTGATCTCAAGTCCAATTAATCCTCATAGGCGGCCCAGTCACTTGCTCTCGAGTACGGAACGCTACTGTCTGTCGCCGTCGCCGGTCATCAGTGCTCATCGTTCCGCGCAGACTCCCACACGCCCCATTTTGGGACGACCTCGTTTTGATGCTGGGGTGTTTACTGGAGCCATCGTCGTCAACGCAAAGAATTTGACTCCACGCCAACGCCTTCGAGAGGGATCATGTTCGGGTTGCTTTTTGCAGATTCCTCTGCGTGTCCTTCACGTGCAGAAACATCTAAGCTTGACCTTTGTATGTCGTCCCATATTTTTTCCATGAAATGGCCTCTCAGTTTCCCCTGCTCAGTCTCTCCACACTGCATCGAAAGCAGTGCTCCAGATGAGGGTGAATCAAGAGCATAGTGAGGTAAAACGGCGCGCGCGGAAACGGTGCTGGAGGAAGGGGAGGAGATCGACGAAATGCTTCCCGCTGTCTAGGTCTATCGATGGCTCCTCGTAGACGTGCTGGTCACCAGGCTAGTCTAGGTTGACAGGCGCGGCTGTACCCCTGCTCAGCCGTGCGTGCAGACGGATGACGCCGCTTACGGCAATGTTCCAGCCCTCGTCACGTTTTTGTCCCGCAAAGTCACCATTTGCCTTCGATATCTCAGATGGCAACCACACGAAGCCTATCTATCACCTCACCCACTTCGTTTGGAGCAAGCTGCAAAATAGCCATGTAGCTCAATCGCAACAACCTCCATCTCGCCCTTGTCCTGGATTCGCGCAAAGACCTTGTCAGCGCATCGTTTGTCATCACATACCAACCAGGTCTAAAGCACTCCATTTGGATTCGGCACACTGCACCTGTCCAACGTATATCCCACCGAACATTGCTGAACACCGTGCACAACGACCGTTCCCGGAGGAGGCTGACCCTCAGTTCAAGCGTTCCCCTCGTTGCATCAGGTGGTCTCTCAGCAGCATCACAATTCGCTTGACACCATGTTTGTCAATGTCTTGCACAATATGGAGTTACAGGCAAGCTGTGCCTTCATGCCCTCATTCAAGTGTACTAAACACACAGAAGAACTCGATCTGCCGACGCGGAGGCTCCCTCTCCACGCAAGTGTCATGCCTCAGTCCAGCCCAATTTCTCACCAGGGTCAGGGCTCGCTCGAGTGTGTTTGCTAACGTGTCGTATTATGTCGAGTCTCCGCAAGGCCTAGTGCACGTGAGTTTTGTGGTGTTCACACCGAAGACCTTGCATATGCCGTATTAGTGGAAATGACGAGCCTCTCCAACCTCTACGCTCCGAGAAAGACCTCTGGTGCACCGGAACGATGTAAGTATTTAGCATGTTGTCGGTGATTTGTATCATTACTCAACCTACGATGGCAGCCTGATCAGTCAATCATCATTATTCCCGACATAATATTTGATAGCATCACAGGATAAGATAATCATCTTTGTGCATTGCCTTTGTCACAAAAAAGTATTTTGCATTCCCATGACTTACAAGTGCTTGTAAGGCCCCAAGATGCTGCTGGCTTCCAATTTGGCTTCTAATTCGACCTGAAATTATTCCAAGGCAGTTGGAAGGCACTCAAAAGGGGGTCAAAAGAGGTAAAATACAGTTCCCAGGGCCTAAATATGGCATCATGACCCTCTGTATATTCATGTTTGTGACAAAATTTAGATTAAATCCCATTCCAATTGTCTCAGAATACAGTAAGTCTAAATATGGCAGTACTGAAAGGCAAGTTTGGACTTTTGTGACATTGACCAGCTATTTGACTATCTGTACTGCAGGGTATGTCACAAGATTCTGGTGCCAGTGTTTGAATTAGTTAGACATGCCACTGTGAAGAAGGCTGAATTCTATGAGATGGTTGTGTGAGGATGGGAAAGGTGAGGTTTGGATTGATTTGTCCCCAGCCAACTCATTGGATAGGCAACAAAAGCATCCTTTGGTGACCTTGCTATTGATCTCTATCTCATAGAACTGACTCCCTTTGGTATGAGCTTATCCAAATGTGATACTTTAGAACCACTCTAGGAACAAGGGATGTGCCCAAGTGACTCAAGATGAAGACCACATACAATTGTCTTCCCTAGTAGTATACATTGGATTCCAAATTGGTACATACATGACCAGTCTGATTGTGGTTGATCATGTGAAATCAGCTGGAGTCTGCCAGCAACTGACTGTAGTGGCAGATATTGTTAGAAAGGCTATATCCTGAATATTTTGCATAAGTCCAAAAACCTGAATTGGCACTGCCCAAGTCAGCATGTAGTTCCTGTTCCCTAGTAATGCTCATTCACTCAATGATCAGTCGCCTAACTATTTACTGAATCACAAGATATGTTGTGCTCAGAGGTGTCATGTGCATGTGTTAGATCCTTGAGCCATTGTCATATCCATGAGATGAGGCATTTTGACTCTATTGCTGTTATCTCAGGTTCAATCCCATGGGTTCCAGATCCCTGTGTCCTCACCTTTGATCATGATCTGGTGTGACTTTCATACCATGGTTAGATTACCACTGTGCTCTTTTAATTGTTCATGTATCAAATTGCCACTTTGACTCTGCTGACTTGACACACTCTTTTCACCTCAACCTCATGGCTTCCTCCTTGCAGCAAGCTGTTGCAAGTATCCAAACACATGACTATGTATTTTGTAAATGACTGTTGTTCACTTTCTATCCATAGAGCTTACATAC
>JBBPNZ010000515.1:0-18281 GCA_038091195.1 Phylloporus rhodoxanthus | reverse complement strand
CTCCTTGACAAGCACAGCTCCAGGCTATTTTCCTTCTGACCTCTGTCTTACCAATTCCTTAGAAATCCCTTGTCATTCTGCTTTACTCATTACTTTGGACTTTCGTATATAAACTCTGTACTTCGAACCTTAGCACCTCAGTTTGAATATTAACTTAGTCTCAACTCCTCTTCTCGTATCAACTCTGAACTTGAGCTTCAGCTCTCCTCTCTGACCTCTGACCCTCCGTCCTAAATCTTGGAACATGAGACTTGACAAGGGCACACCACATAAGGTGAAGCCAATGTCCCTTCCACCCCTATAACTCTGGAGTTCCGGAGTTTGCATAGGAGTTCAAACCGAACTTAACAGTATATTTGAACTCACACTTGTCAATCATCTCACTCGATATGGGTACTCATACTTGCTCTCAAACTTGCACAATTGGTGCACCTCCCCCAGTTCTGTCCACTTCCCACATTTCCATTCTTAGCATCCCTCTGTGGGACACCACTGCATCCAATCGCTTCCGAAGTTTCTCCACCCATCCAGTCATGGAAAGCACTTCTGCCTCCACATCGTGTTCGCCTCTGAAATCTCCATCTCTGGATGTGCACATTGAAGTGCTCCCCAATGGTGACGAAACTCCTCAGCTGAGTCACCACTCCACTGACGACCATTTCCACACCCCTTCCAATGAAGGTCCTACTGATGGTCCTCCTGAAGGCCCCAGTGACCCTGGAGATGATCCAGATGATTCAAGCATCCCAGAGGAAGACCTGTTTTCTGATCACCCTGACTTAGAAGATGAGCACATTCTGCAAGACACTCTCACCCAACTCACAAATGCAATCCAAAGCCTCGCTTGTTCCTCTCGCTGTCCCTTCACCTCCAAATCTAGTCAGTGCACCAAAGTCTGAGAACTGGACCAGTTTGATGGGACTGACCCCCACAAACTCTGGGTCTTCTTGGTCCAGTGTGAATTGAACTTCCAAGATCACCCAAAGGCTTTTGCTATGGACTGCACCAAAGTTACATTCGTGCAGTCCTACCTGAAGGGCATTGTGCTCGAATGGTTCAAGCCTAACCTCTTGAACAATGAGGACTACATCTTTCATCCACTCTGGATGAATGACTACAAGGAGTTTGTTCAGGAGCTTTGGACGAATTTTGGTCTGCACAATCCTGTCAGAGACGTAGAACACTAGCTCAACCACTTGTATATGAAGGATGCCCAGCACATTAACAAGTATGTCATCAAATTTAATAGGATTGCCTCACAAGTCCAAGGTTATGGAGAAGGTGCTCTCTGGCACCACTTCTACAATGGGTTGCCTAACTGCATTAAGGATGAGATCTTCTGTGTTGGCAAGCCACCCACTCTCTCCAAGCTCCATGCCCTCACCCAAGCTATTGACACATGCTACTGGGAGTGCAAGTCCAAGATTAGTCGCCAGGCGAAGCCTTCCTTCAACCTGTCCTTCAAGTTGTCTTCCAACAAACCTCCCATATCCACATTCTCATCCTCTGCTCACATCTCTGGTGGCAACTCCAAGGATTCGAAAGAGTCCAAGGGGAAGTCTACCTACTCCTCAACTCTGAAGCCTGACCTTTTGTCAAAGCTAGGCAATGATGGCAAACTTACCACTGCTAAATGAAATGCCACTTCGACAATAAGCTCTGCATGTTCTGTGGAGCAGGTGGTCACATGGCCAAGGACTGTCCTAAGAGCATGTTGTGTGCTTCTAAGGGTCGCGCTGTGACTACCAAAACTCCAGAAACCAAATTGGAAGTCTCCACTTCAGAGGCAAAAAAATAGTCCACAACCTCCATAACTCCGCATGGCAGGATGGTTGCATTGATACCAACCATGCACCCAAGGAGATTTGTTTCAATGCATCTGCTCTTTCTAATCCTAAATTGCTCATGCCTACAGTTTCTCTTGCCTTATACCCAATTCTGCCTTTCTCTGCTCTCATAGACTCTGGTTCCTCTGACTGTTTTATAGATATAGCTTTTATTAATAAACATGAACTTTCCACTTATCCTGTACCTCTGCTTCAACTCTGCCTCTTTGATGGAACCTCCAATTGCACAATCACTCGAGCAACCACACTCTCTATCTGTTTCAAAACCGGTGATATTACTCTGTTGACATTTCATGTCACTCCATTGGATGGCTCCTATTCCCTTGTTCTAGGACACAACTGGCTTGCCTGCTACAATCTGTTGATTGACTGGGTTGCGAGCAGTATCTCTTTCTGTTCACCTGAACAGTTCATGCCAGCAACCCCAAGCTCACCTCCGCAGCCTCCACAAACTCCTCCGTTGGCTGACCCTCCATCTGATCCACTGCATTTCTCTGATTGTGAAGCTCCCCACATTGCCCTGATCAGTGCTCTGGCTTTTGTGCTGGCTTGTCACCTGGAAGGCTCTGCAGTTTCACTTGCAACTCTGCTCCTAGGAGAGCAATCTCCATTCCTCTTCCACAACTCCTGAAAAGATAGATCTTTTCAGAGTTCCTCCGGAGTATCATGACTTCGCTGATGTTTTTAGTAAGAGCAAGGCTGACATGCTTGCTCCTCATTGTGAGCATGATCTCAAGATTGATCTGGAAGAAGGTGCTTCTCCTTCTCTGGGAACCACTTACTCCCTCTCCCCCTCTGAACTTGAGTTCCTCCAGGCTTTCCTTGACAAGCATCTTGCAATTGGTTTCATTCGTCCCTTTTCCTCTGCTCACGCTGCTCCGGTCCTCTTCATCCACAAGAAGGATGGTTCTCTTCATCTTTGCATCGACTTCTGAGGACTCAATAAGGTCACAAAGAAAGATCGCTACCCTCTCCCTTGCATCTCCAATCTCCTAGACACTCTGAGCCACACTAAAATCTACTCCAAGATTGACCTCCGGCATGCTTACCATTTGATTCACATTGCTGAAGGCAATGAATGGAAAATCTTGTTCCACACACACTATGGTTTCTATGAGTGGCTAGTCATGCCTTTTGGTTTTATGAATGCTCCAGCTGCATTCCAGCATTTCGTCAATACTATCTTCACTGATCTCCTTGATGTTTACATTATTGTCTACCTGAATGACATCCTTATCTACTCCGAGAACATGGCCTCCCACAAAGAACATGTCCGAGAAGTCCTCTAATGGCTCTGCAAGCACAGCCTTTACGCCAAACCTGAGAAGTGTGAATTCCACATTGACTCCACCGAGTACCTCAGTTATCAACTCTTGCCCTCTGGACTTATGATGTCTCCGGAGAAGGTGCAGTCCATTCAGGACTGGCCCAAGCCTTGGAAAGCTAAGGACGTTCAGTCCTTCTTAGGTTTTGCCAATTTCTACAGATGTTTCATAGATAATTACTTGGACATTGTTGTCCCTTTAACTCGCCTCACTGTCAAGACCGGTTCAACTCCTGAGGGAACTCCAGAACTCCGGAGTTTTGGGTCAGAAGGAACTGCAGCTTCACTGTATGTGGTGTGCCCTTGTCAACGTTGTGTCCCTGAATTTGGATGGAGGGTTGGAGATCGGAGATAGACATGAGTAGAGGAGTGGTATCTAAGTCAATATTCAGACTAGAGTACAAGTATCAAGTACAGAGGGTTTATATATGGAGGCAGAGTTAGGAAAATACTCATATAAGGACAGAGGCAGAGACGGGGGGGAAAGTAGGCCGGAGCTATGTTTGCAATTGAACACAGCTGTGGTCAAATCTAAGAGGCAGGTCTAATACAAAAGAGTAAAGGTACCAGGAATGGAATGTAGAGAGATAAAAGGAGATTGGAGGTAAAAGTCTGGAGACTCCTGGTGGCATCTTGATAGAGAATGCACTGGAGTTCTGAAGAAAAGAGGTCCAGAGTAGTGGAGGTAGCAGAGTTGGACTTAACTAAAAATCATGCATATGACACTCACTCACAAAGGCATCCCTTGGTCCTTTGACAACTCCTGTCGCTTTGTCTTTTAGAAACTCAAGGCCACTTTCACTATGGCTCCAATCCTTATCCATTGGGTTCTGGATGCTCTGCTCATTGTGGAGACTGACATGTCTGATTATTCCATCACTGGCATTCTCTTCATCCACTGCCCTGATGACAATATCAGGCCTGTCGCCTTCTATTCCCAGACTTTGTCCTTTCCAGAGCTCAATTACGACACCCACGACAAGGAGCTGCTTGCTATCCATGAGTCCTTTAGGACTTGGTGATATTATCTTGAAGGCTCTGCAACTCCGGTGGACATTGTCACCAATCACAAGAACCTCGAATACTTTGCAACTACTAAGCTCCTGACTTGCTGGCAGGCCTGCTGGTTGGAGTTCCTTTTCCAATTCAACATGATCGTTTGTTTCTGTCCTGGACACCTTGGCACTAAGCCCGATGCCCTCACTAGATGCTGGGATGTCCATCCCAAAGAGGGGGATAAGGACTATGCTTGCGTTAACCCACATAATTTCCACCCTGTTTTCACTCATGAGCAGCTCACTGCATCCCTCTGAGCTACTTACCTAGCAGCTCTGGTGCTCCATTCCAGCACCCTTTTTGATGCCGAGAAACTCCACAGTGACATCCTTTCCACACTCCCCTCTGATCCTTTAACTTCCCTACATACAGTATGTCCACATCTAAGCATCCCGACTCTCATTGGTCAGTCAATGATGAAGGCTTTCTTCATCTAGACAATCATATTTATGTCCCTAACTTCAATGATCTCCATCTCCACGTACTTCAGTACAAGCATGACCATCCGCTCTCCAGACATTTCAGACAAAATAGGACCTTGGAACTAGTTCACTGTGAATTCACTTGGCCAGGGGTTCAAACATTCATCAAAGAGTACATCTCCTCTTGCACCTCCTGTGCCTGTGCAAAGGTTCCTAGGCACAAGCCATATGAACTTCTAAAACAACTCCCCATTCCTGAGAAGCCATGGAACTCCATCTTCATGGACTTCATCAAACAACTCCCATCTTTCTCCAGTTACACTGCTATCCTAGTGGTAGTTAATCATCTCTCAAAGCAATGCATTTTCATCCCCATGCACGATACAATCACATCTCTGGAATTAGCCTTTGAAGTAGTATCTGTGCATCTATTGTAATTACCAGCAAGACAACTGGTCTGAACTCCTGCCTCTTGTGGAGTTTGCGTACAACAATGCTCCAAATGCTACTACTGGTGTATCTCTGTTCTACACCAACAAGGGCTATCACCCCAACATTTCCATTCATCCCAAAAGAGACCTTACCTCTGCACAAGCTTACAAGTACTTTGTCAACCTCGACTCCCTTCATGAATTCCTCTGTAAAGGAATGGCTGCTGCACAAAAGCGATACCAAGGACCCATGGATGCCAAACGAGCTCTGGCTCTGAACATCAAGATCAGAAATCAAGTGTTCATCAAAGCCAAGTATTTCTGCTCAACAAGACCCTTGAAGAAGCTCTCTGAGAAGAATCTTGGGCCTTATACAATCATTGCTCAGCCAGGCATGCACTTTTTCATGCTCCATCTTCCCGACTCCATGAAGACCGTACATCCGGTCTTCCATGTATCACAACTAGAACCAACTATCCCAAACATGATACCCAATTGTGTACAGTCTCTGCCACCTCCGGTTGAAATCAATGGTGAACCTGAGTATGAGATCTTCGAGATCCTCGACTCAAAAATAGATCATTGATGACGCAATTGCAAACTCCTATACCTTGTCCGATGGTCTGGCTACAAAGGCACTGACGAGGAAATGTTGTGGTTACTCACTACTAAACTTGGACATGTGTCTGAGCTTGTCCATGACTTCCATCTCCATTATCTGAACAAGCCCAGTCCTCACCCCGTTTGATTGCACAGCAAAGCAATTGTAATTACAAGACTATTTACAGAGGAGTGAGCAGTAGTGAACTACCTACTCTTCTGACCCCTCCACATCCTCTTCCCTATCTTTCTCTGCTTCTTTCTCCTCCCCTTTCCCTTCTCCTTCTCCTTCTCTCTTGCTTTCTTTTCCTCCACGCTCAGACCCCCCAAGTCCCTTCTCACCTCCTCTACCTCCGACTCATCCACTCCTGACTCATCTGAGTCTGGGTCTTCCCCATAGTAGTGTGCTACCTAGAGCTCCCATATCCACTCTAGTATGGTGGTCTGGTTATGCAGAATTCTGTTCTGTGTAACCAGTACCTCTTGGATCCCCACCAGGATCTTGACGACCTTAGTGAGCCCCTGGCACTCCACAGACCCATTCTCCTCCATCTTCTTGGAGCCACTAGGCCCTGCCTCGCCCTCCTCCACTCATGCCCTCTTCCTCTTCCACTCCAGTTTCTCCTCCCCAGGCCTCATGCACTTTGCCTTTGCCTCTCGGCACACCATGCACAATGTGGCCTTCTCCAGGGCCAGCACGCAGTTGAGCTCCTGCTCAACACACTGGTAGCAGTCTGGTAGTTCTGCAGACGCCCTCTTCTTGCCTTTTGAAAGCCCAGGCTCCAGCTGCTGTGCCCACACCTCCTCTGCCTATCTCTATCAGCTTCATCGCTTCACATGGCGGGCATTACTCACCTGCTTCTTGGCCACCTCCTTGGCCTTGCACTGCTCCACCTCTGCCCTCCATTGCTCCTTGACCTTATGCTGCTCTGCTTTCTCTTGTGCCTTCTTCTCCACCTCCTCACATGCCTTTCACTCTGCCTTCTTTTGCGCCTTTGCTTGCCTCTGGCACTTGTTGAATTTGGCAGCACTAACACCATCTTCGTCATTCTTGTCCTCAGTGAGCTGTGCTTTGGACCAACCTGTGATATTGCCGAGGGGGGCAGACATGGCAGTGGTTGGGAATTAAGGAGTGGAAACTGACCTCAACAGACTTTATATGCAGCAGGACAATAAGCGACATTTTGGACTCTGATTTTCCACTCCACGTTGTTTATATGCTTAGGCCTTCAGGGGTTCAGGCCTAAGGGGGGGATACTGTCATATCTGCTAAGTTCAACTCCGATGCTCTGGACTTTCTCCTATGAACTCTAATGCATTCTCAACCAGAACATGACCCGGAGTTACTGGACTTGTTCATCCATGTTCCTTTATGTTCTCTCGCACTCTATTACTCATTTAGTTAGACTCATGCTCAGACGTCACCCATACCTGTGCTCCTTGACAAGCACAGCTCCAGGCTATTTTCCTTCCGACCTCTGTCTTACCAATTCCTTAGAAATCCCTCATCATTCCACTTTACTCATTACTTCAGACTTTCGTATATAAATCCTATACTCTGAATCTTAGCACCTCAGTTCAAATATTAACTTAGTCTCAACTCCTCTTCTCGTATCAACTCTGAACTTGAGCTTCAGCTCTCCTCTCTGACCTCTGACCCTCTGTCCTAAATCTTGGGACACGAGACTTGACAAGGGCGCACCACATAAGATGAAGCCAACGTCCCTTCCGCCCCTATAACTCTGGAGTTCTGGAGTTCACATAGGAGTTCGAACCAAACTTAACAATCTGTAGCTAAGAAATGGCAGACAATTGGAACAGATAGGCCAATGGATAAGGTACTGACATATATGGATAGGCCGTTGGGCTGTAGCTATGTATAGCAGTGGGCCAACAGCATGTATGAAGAAATGATTGGATGGACTGATGGATAGGGTAACCATAGCGGTGGATTGGCTGATTGGATGGTTGATGATGGAGATGGTTGGGCTGATGGGAGACAGGCAAGATGTATGGGTGGGCCAATGAGAGAGGTGACAGTACATGTGGGTGGGCCGAGATTCAGAGTGCCGATATGGATTGAATGATCTATGGCAGGAGAGTCGATGCATATTGGCAGGCCCATGGGACTCATGCTGGTAGAGAATAATCAGCTGATGGCAAATATGACTGATGGCAATGGGTAAGCCGATGGAACAATTGCCATGGTATAGCCAAAAACAGCAGAACAGCAGTATCATCTAGCTATGGCAGTATAATCAGCAGCAGGGCGGTACATTCAGCTGTACAGTACATTCAGCTGTACAGTACATTCAGCTATATGGTACATTCAGCTATATGGTACATTCAGCGGTACAGTACATTCAGCAGCGGTATAGTACCATTCAGCGGTATGGTACATTCAGCAGCAGTGCAGTACATTCAGCAGTATGGTACATTCAGTGGTACAGTATATTCAGTGGTAGGGTACATTCAGTGGTACAGTACATTCAGCGGTACGGTACATTCAGCTGTGCAGTACATTCAGCGGTGGTACAGTATAATCTATTACTGATATAATGTAGGTATAATGACTGCTTCAGCAGTTTCACTACTACCATGTGATGGTATAATCAGCAGGGCAGTGCATTGGTGTGGTAGAATAGCATCGGTGCAGTAGATTTGCATCAGTGAGGCAGAATCACCACTACTCAGGTGGCAATTGCTTCACATTCATCAGTAAATCCACTGAATACTTATCACACTTGCCAGATCAATTTGAATATACAACTTATGGCTGATGTTTCATCGACTGAATACAGTTATGACATGATTACATCAATTATCACACATTGTTACAATTTATCTTCTCTTCCATCGCCCTATCCTTTTCCTCTTCTCTTCCCACTTTGACAATTGGCAAGGTGATCATTGCTACCATCATTCCGCCTTTCTTCTAATCACTGGACCCATCTCTTTTACCTTAATCCAACTACCATGTGTAACCTCTTCCTCTTCTATTCCTTCCCACACTCATATCTCTCATGACAGCTAGTCTTCCCTGTGTTTCTTGACATTCTTCGTTGTTCCTTTCCTCTTTTGTGTTATTCCCTTTCTTGATTCTTTGGTCTGTGTGCAAGGCATCTCACGTATAATTACCTTGCTCTCTCCTGTATATACTTTAGTCTTGATCTGCGCAATACTAGTGTACTTTCAAGTTCCATCCTTGAGACTCTAAGTCTAATTCTCTGCAACTTCACAGTCAAACTTTTTGTCCTCGTCTCACTCAAGAAAACCCCTTGACTGATCCTTCGTCCTCCTTCATTCCTTCTGTCTCTTGAGCTGGTCTCTTTGTGAGTATCACTCGAGTCAGTAAGCCTTAGGATTAAGAGTTCATTGTGTATGTTACGCGTAACACACATAAACAGCAAATATATTCAACTACAATAGCCAAGGAGTATATACTACTTATAAATCACATGCCTGCCTCACCGTCGCTAGTATACATCTCAGTGAGTCCATCTGCCACATCCTTTCCAATATCGGCAAAGAGTATGATGCAATCTTGAAGAACAGCCGGAGCTGCTGATTGGGATGCTGCCAGAGTTGATGGCGATGACAGCTGGAATGGTTCAGGCTGATCGGCTGTGTGGCCATTGCCTGGAATTATCGATGTGGTTGGGGGAAGAGGAGGTGCTAGGACAAATGGCTCAGATGGAGGTAATGCCTTGTGTTCGGTAAGAACTGCACCATTGCCATTACACACAGTAGGTCTTGGCGGTGTCGCTGTCCAGGAGAATGTCTCAGAGGGGGATGCCAATTGTGATTTGGGAGGGGATGGAGAACCTGGAAGCTTTACAAATGGTGAATTGTCAAGCTTCCTGTGAAGTGGGGCAATGTGAATGGCTGGCAGTTTTGCAGGCGGCAGAGGCAGCGGAGGTGGAGGCGATCCAAGTGGGGATGTCATGATGCGCCAACGCAGGGATTTGTTAAGTTTGGTTCGAACTCCTATGCAAACTCCGGAACTCCGGAGTTAGGAGCGGAAGGGACGCTGGCTTCACCTTATGTGGTGCGCCCTTGTCAAGTCTCGTGTCCCAGGATTTAGGACGGAGGGTCAAAGGTCAGGGAGGAGAGCCTATGCTCAAGTTTAGAGTTGATACGAGAAGAGGAGTTGGGACTAAGTTAATATTCAAACTAAGGTGCTAAGGTTCAGAGTACAGAGTTTATATATGAAAGTCTGAAGTAATGAGTAAAGCGGAATGACGAGGGATTTCTAAGGAATTGGTAAGACGGAGGTCAGAAGGAAAATAGCCTAGAGCTATGCTTGTCAAGGAGCACAGGTATGGGCGACATCTGAACGACATCTGAATGACATCTATGTATGAACCTAACTAAATGAGTAATAGAGTGCGAGAGAACATAAAGGAACATGGATGAACAAGTCTAGTAACTCTGGGTCACGTTCTGGTAGAGAACGCATTGGAGTTCATAGGAGAAAGTCCGAAGCATCAGAGTTGAACTTAGTGGATATGACAGGATTCCAGTGCCCTACCATTGCTTTCCATGGTGCTATGGAGGTCGAAAATCTCCTTCAACAGGTCACTAACCATCCTGAATAACTCTGTAACCTGCTGATGGAGGTCCTACTCTTCGCCGAATGGGGTGGGCAGACATGCGGGTGGGATGACATAGGTGGTGGACCTTGGACCAGGGACCTCTACATACACTATGAATCATCATCAGTGCAACATAGTGATTAAATTGTGATCTACTCACTGTTCAGCAAAGGGCGCTTTTTTGGGTGGCCCTCCATCTCCACCAATTCACCGGACTTGCTTGTTGAAGCTACTCTACTTGGAGAATGCCGCTGCTTTTGTGATGTGGCTGGGTGAGAAGGTGTTGGGCTCACTGTGCACATCTTGGCAATCCTTGAATGAGATAATGGGCTGTAGGTGCTAATCTGGCCAGTGGACTTTGGGGATAGGGTGTGTGGGCGGCAGCTGCGGCTGCAGCCTCATTGCTTTGCCAGCTGTTCTTCAGCCACCTCCACATCAGTAGATGACTCTGGCGCAGGAGCACAAGAGCAAGCCCGAGATCGCACTCTTGATGGTGTGTGCAACTTCTCCCTCATCTTGGATATGGTGGTCGCCAGGCTGCACTTCATCTTCAGGCATTTGCACTCCGAACAAACACCCTCCTTCATGAATGGGACATATTCCACCTTGCGCCTGTGACAGGTGTCACAGCGAGAGTCATTATCTAATTCACCACTGGTGCTTGGTGTGACATCAGTAGAGGGACAATGTGACACAGCACAGGAACGGCACAGTTGTGTTGGAGGGGTTCTGGCTTGGGGAGGGCAGGGCACACTAGCAGGGATCAGGACCATGTCTTCGGCGAGCCCTTCAAAGCTCTCTGCTGCCTCTTTCTTGACTCCATAGAACCGATTCAGGCTGGTTTGCGTACCTTTCAGCAGCTGGGAACCACTTCCATGATCTCTTTCTGCATCCTCCTCCTTCTCTTCTGCCTCTTCCATCACACCCCAGATGTCCTCACCCAAATCCAGCCTCTTCTGCATTTTCATCACCATCTCCTCGTCCAACCTGATCTAGTTCTTCTTGTCCACCTCCGCCTCCACCTCCATCTCCTCATCCAAAATGATCTTGATCTTCTTCTCCATTTCCATCACTTTCTCTATTTCCTCATCCATGGCCTTCTTCTTTCCCTTGTCCACATGGATCTTCTTTGTAGTCGTTGCCACTGGTAATTGGAGTATGAAATTGGGTAGGACTGGTGGAGTGACTCAGCCGAACTTATACTACTCATGCATCTGAATGATGTCACCTGGAGACTTGATAGCGTCCCATGACAGCCAGATACTGGCAGCCATCTTCTTCTGTATGTCACCGAATTCAATGGGAGCAGCAATGGTAATGGGAGGGACTGGTGTGTGTTGATTTGTGACAGTCTCAATTTTATGCTGACATGTATATACACATAAAGCAGTAACACTTTTCCACAAATTGCCAGCCAGCCAATGTGTCATTTCACCATAAATGACCAGCTAGCCAATATCGGCTGATCCCATGAAATTAGTGTGAACAACAGGTCGGCCAGCAACAGCAGAACCCCATTGTCCACAGACTGGCCACTCCCTTGCACATTTCGCTGCTTGGCCCATCCCTACTTGACATTCGCTAACTGACCTGAATAACCAGCTAATGGGCCACTGCTTGGCCGATGCCATTCAACAATCCCTGACTGACTAGCCTATAGCCTACTGCTTGCATTTTGCCACTTAGCCATTCCCACTTGACAATCACTGATCAACCTGACTGGCTGGCCCATGGGCCACTGCTCACATTTTGCCACTGGGCCTCTCCACACTCGACAATAGCTAACTGACTGGCCCATGCATCACTGGCCACATCTTGCTGCTTGGTCAATCACCACTCTGACAATCCCTGACTGGTTGGCCCATGCCCCACTGATTGCATTTCGCAGTTTGGCTGATTTCCTCTTGACAATTGCTGACTGACTAGCCCATGGGCCACTGCTCACATTTCGTCACTTGGCCCATCCCTACTCGACAAATAAATTGTTTAGTCATTAACTGGCCAGCCTATCCTGTCAGGTTGGAGTGAGCTGCAAGGGTTGGATGAGATCTTGCAGATGCCTGACGGGGGTCTGCACACTTGTTGATTGCAGATACATATATATAATACAGATCAGTGGTCTGGCTATTGCAATGGGAAGGTGCTAAGTGAGATGGAGGCTTTGAGTGCAAGCACAAAGCGCTAGCCAACCCTGAGTGGGAACCTGTCAGGTTGGAGTGAGCCACGAGGGTGGGATGGGACTATGCAGATGGGCCTGAAACCAACTGTCAGGGCCCTTGGAGGAGCTGCGAGATGGTGAGCCATGGGGGCAAGTTTTATGTGGAGGGTGTGGTGTGGCAGGTGCAAGAAAACAGGGAGAGGATCAGTGAGGAGGTGATGGCATGGGAGAGAGAAGGGAGGTGCCGCTTAATTATGCCTTGAGACTTAGAAACTGTAGCTGCACTCATGCCTCATGTCGCCGCAGTGCAGCAGGCTAGATGCATTGAGACTGGGTGTTCATATCATCTTTACAATGCCATTTTCATTTCACCGATACCATTTCACCATATGTATCATTTTCGTTATCCCAATATTCAGGTAATTTTTCAATTTGACTGGTGTACACCAGTGATTTCATCTCCTAGACTGATTTGTCCTGTTCTGGACACATTCCCTATGTTCTCACATGATGTCTACAATGCTCTTATTATTTCACCGATCCCATTTCGCCAAAAGGATCATTTCGATCATGCCATTGGCGACCTGAAATCCTAGATTCATATGGGAGTCTGAGCCCAAGGTGCAAGATTTGGTTTGAAACAGCGCCAGGAGCATGAATGCACGAGAGGCCTCCATCATCGTGTGATCCATCTTCTTGGCGAGCTTCATCATTCATGGTATGGATGACCACTGGGCTTGTTGTAGAGAGCTGAACACACTCAGTATTGTCGGAGATACTGATGGAATGAAATGTAATGTCCATTCCATGGTACTTGTTGACATGAGACCGAAAATGTGGAACTATAGACTAATCTCTCTATGAATACCAGGACAATCCACCAAAGCACTGCATGGACAATAGTGGTCTGGAAATGGCCCTCCCCTACATGTATTGTATAAAAAGCACCCTCTTGACAAAATCTCTGTAAAACACCCTCACTCTAACCAGTAAGTGATATGTTCACTCTAGCTAACAAATGCTAATTTGTGAATGGTCGGATTATTCAGCCTTTCATATGTCTACTTTCCACATCCCTTGACCATGGACCATCTTGACTTGGCACAACTCCCTGACAGAATGCTTGTTCTTCATGGCCCTCATTGCTTGCACCCAGATCAAGAGAGCGAACGTGAATGTCATGACAAAACTGTCGATTATGTCCTTAAGCAGGATTGTCCTCATTCTATTTTCCAGCTCACAAGCCAAGTGACCCGCATCTGTATCCATCTTTCAGATGTCTGCCTTAACACAGATACTTGTTTATTAGAACATCTAGAAGTCATTCACTATGCCATGCTAATGGGCCATTTTCAAAACTTGGTGGAGCTGGTAATCCATGAGCCTTCAAATGAGAATCTGGATGATCTAGAATGCCTAGAGAATAAGAGGATCAGTGCTTATTGCAACAAGCTCTTATTAACTTGTGCTGCCCTCGGAATTATTTTTTTGCATGAATTCTGTGACAGTTGAATAGAGTTTCTATAAGTAAATGTAATCCTCAGCGATTTGAATCTATTTTAAGATTAACAGCGAGTATTGCCATGTCAGTGTCGGCGATCAGCTGTTGGGTTGACTGCACCATGATTACAATGATCCTGACACTCATCAAGCAGTCACATTTGGTCAACATTAAATCACTGTTTTGACATTTAATGATTGGCCAAATGAGTTGCAATACTAAGTTTAGCCTATGATATTTTAATAGGTTGACAATTTGATGCCCAGATAGTTACATCTCACAGTTATTTCCCTGCTTGGCTCATTGTCCACTTATTACTTCTCCTCCTTTGGACATTGCTGTTATTCACATGGACACTTGGCATAGTCCCGAGTAACTTACCCTTAAAAAACCCACTACTTACATAGCAGGAATAATTGCCTATCCACTCTCACTGCTGCACATTGTTAATTCAGAATGTCATCTGTCTTTATTAAGCCAAGTTAACTACACTTTCCCTCGCTGGGGCAATCGTACATGCTAGTAATATCACAGCATCTCCTAGAGTCTGATACAAAAGTCCTAAAGATGAAATGTTCTCTGACCGCTTGTTCAGTTTGGCATTCCCTGATATTTTTGGAATAGACTATTTATCTGATCCTCCAATGTGTTTGAATTATCATGGATTTTCGACATCTTTTGATGTATGCTCTTGTGCACCTCCATATTACCCAGTACTCCAGCCTCTATACGATCAATCACAGGCTGAAGGTCAGGAAGTCGCTGTTACACACGATAGAGAGTTTCGGTATACTTCTTATCCAACTCAAGGAGCTGCTCTGCCATCTTGTTCATCATTATCTCCAAACCTTCCATTTGCTTGTCAATCAGGTTGAGGGTTGTAGTAGCCTTCTCCACATGCTTTCCCAAGTTGCTCTCTGGATACAAAGGCAGGTTGGCTGGCATTGCGGAACTTTCAGCCAAAGCTACCTGAAAGTTAATCAACTACAATCTCGTCATGATTGAATGCAATTACCATGTCAGGTGGAGCACATGTCAGTGAGTTGGAAGTGGTGGCAACATCGATCTACAAACCATGAATTCAGAGACTGGCAAATTGGTAGAATGTAACCTACCATCTTAGCTTCCTGTTGAAAGACCTGGGTATTCAGAATTTTAGCAATGTCCATATCTCCATCTTCATCAGCAAAGCCAAAGTCAAAAACAATCTGCTTGGCTTTTGACTTCTCTTTATCCACCTTCAACTAAACCTTGAGCACATTGCCATATTTTTTGAAGCAGAAAACAAGATTGCCAGTAGCCTTGGCCTTATCTTCACCTTCGTCAGCAATGCCAAGGTCAGAAACAATCTCCTTGACTTTTGACTTCCCTTTATCCACCTTCTTCTGAACCTTGAACACATCGCCATCTTTCTTGAAATAGGAAACAAGATCACCCCATGAATTTGTGGCATGAACCACATTGCCACCCTTATTGACAATTGCAGGAAGGTCTTGAAGGATGCCACATTTGCTCTTCCAAACGTTACATGGTCCACAAGGCTTGAACTTTTCACTGTCCCTGCTCTTCATCACCATACATGCCAATCCCTTTGATGTGCAATATTTGCATTTCTTTCACTTCATATTATGTAGTATAGTTTTTGAAACAGAAAAAGTCTGCCCATAGGATCAAAAACCAATTTCCCTTTTGTATTGCCAGCCACATCTACTTTGACCCGTTTTGATCTTTTTGCTTGTGGACCTTCGTCTTGTGTGCACATACTTTTGTCACCACTCTGCTCATCATCTGAACTCAATATCTGTTTTTTATTCCTCTGTTGCCACAATGAGGGTACTGCGATGTACAGACTCTTCTTAAAGGATTCGTATGACAGTTGCATGTCCTTTTTTACAGAAGATTCGGCACTTTCTGTGGCAATGGTAGAGGTTGGATTGGGAACAAAGTGTGGTGGCCAAACAAAAGAAGATTTGGCAGTTGTGGCAGCGAGGGTTTTATTCATGAATGTGGGTGGTGGTACAGAAGGGCCAGAAAGTTGTACCCCAATAGAAGGAAACACAATAGTTGTGGTGGCATCAAATCTTGTCCACCAATGGGTGGAGGGCTCACTGATATCAACATCCTGAGGGATGGCAGTGTTTTCAATCACTTTCTCCTTCCAATGTGATGATATGATGAATTGATCTATGACGTCTAGCTTGTCAAAAAGATCTTTTGGCAAGATCGCCTTCTCAAACAATAACAACAACTTTGTATCAAGTTCCAGGATGACTCGTGGAATGCTATGAATCTCTTCAATGGATTGTCCAGTGAAACATTTCTTGGCAGCATTCTGTTGGATGTATTAGCACAAAGAAACACTTCATTAAAGAGTCATACATACAACTTCTTCAGTGAGCAAAGGTATCCATTCTGATTCCTAAAAAAGGCTTTTGCCTACAGATACACAGAAAATGGCCTTGACGATTCTGGCAGCATACTTGAAAAAATGTTCCTGGTACATATTGTTAGGGGATCTGTAGTGAGAATTGGTGAGTACACAAACGTAATGTTAGGGGCAGTTATAAGGCTATGACTGGACCACAAGTCCTTTCGGAGTATGATTTTCGGCATTCGCTGAATCTTTGTAGTGCAGGCCTAGTTCCACACCAGTATCTTTAAACTAGATCCAAGAAAAACTGTGTTGGCATCCAAACTTAAGTCTTTATTCTGGCCAGAGTAAGTGGCTATTATTATAATGCACATGCCGATTCAGAATGTTAGGCTCACTCAGGCCATGAGAAACAGAGGAACAGCTCCCTCCTATCCGTGATAGATGGACTGGTGCATTTCGTTCAGGTGTAAGCTTTGGGGGTGAGTAGGTTCACAGAGTACAGATACTAACTCAAATCTCCCTGAAGAAATCAAATTATTATTCATAATTGAAATTAAATGATTGAAGGGCCTACACCTGTCATATGGCACAGAATCTGTTTATCAAGCCCCATGGACCTGCAGGCCATTGCGATGGTTGTGAGTCTATTCATCATGATCCAGCTTGACCATCATACAGTAAATCAATGATCGCTTACTCCATGAATCCATTGCAACTCAATGGATAATGGGGACAGATGTCATGGGATCTTGGCGTGTCTTGCGATGTCAATCCTCACTGATGGGATCATTCCATGTCTTCCAGCTTGAGGTACTATCACTTAGGTAACCCCTAGTTCAGCCCAAAACAAAATATACAACCTTTTTAATTATTCTACCTCACACATATTAGTTCTTAGAATACATGTATCTACAAATAGTGTGATAGCACCCAACAAAATATCACTTGTTGAAAAAAGGTTATGTCTGAATCCAAACTTAAGATTACACTGTATGCTCCAGTATCAAGTCACTTATCCTTTCCAATATCTGCAATCGCTGTTTCATCCTATGATATCTTAGATCCTGCCTTTCCATCTCAACCAGCAAAGAATTAAAAGTGTACGTTCACTGCTGGGTATCTTCCTTGAAATGCTCGACATCTCTTTCCAATGTCTCTTTCTGTCTCTTCACCAATTCAAGTCGCTCCTCCAGATTTTGCAACTTAGCAACCAACTCTGTTTGTCCAGTGGTGGGTGCGGGTTCAGTGGTGGATATGGGTCTGGCAGTGGATGCAATGGATTCTTGGGTGGGTGTGATGGATCCTGGAATTTGTGTGGGGATTCATAGCAGGGATGTCAATTGATCAGCACTCACTCCACTTCACAGTCATATGCTGGAATTTTCGTGGCTTGTGCAATGTCTTCCACCATGCTTTGCCTGTTAAGAAATCGGCTTTGCGAAGAAAACATGGACAAAGAAGTTGGCTTTTCCATAGACTGTCTATAACCTGTGGATTGTCTTCGCCGATAGATTCCAGCTTCACTGCCTCAATTTCTTCATCAGTCTTGCCGTGAAGCTGTTGATATACACTAACTACTGTGTGTGGAACATTCAGAATATTGTTTTTAGTAATGATCTCTATGGCGGCAGACTGAGGAAATTGACTCAGTATATATTTTCCAAGACAAGATTGGACTCACCGCCGCTCCCAGGACACCCACTTTTAACTCCTCCACTTTTGATTCATCTATGTACCTGGGATTCAATGCCGCAGCAATTCTAGCCCAGTGGCCATATACACTGATTTGCAAGTTCTTGAGGTAGGGGTCGGCAATGGGCACGTCATATTTGATATATTTGGTGCAGGCCATGGTGGCAGTTGGCTGAGTGAGAGTGTAGCTATGTATAGTTAGGGAAGTTGTGATGGGCCTGTCCAGAGAGTAAGACCTGCTTTAGTTCTCGGTGAATACTGCTATTGTCTGCCACACTTCT
>JBBPNZ010000514.1:0-18309 GCA_038091195.1 Phylloporus rhodoxanthus | reverse complement strand
GCGTCGACGTCTCGTTGGGCGAAACTTGCGTGCATCCCTATGGTGAGTGTGAAAAACGCTCGAGCGTGGATCAAGGATACAAACTGTTTCGGTGTGTAGAGACATTTGATTGTTGGTTTGCAGGTTGACACCTTCAAAGGTGTCAATTTCTCCTCCCTGAGGCCATTGGACAGCTTGGCTGCGAAGACGGACATGTTTGCATGATCTACGAGCACAAGACGACACAACGCACCTCCACCAAGCGGGCCAAACGGAACACTAGGTGGCAAGTATGAGATCATCGTCGTGTTCAGCAAGGTTACACGCACACCATAGGGCACATGGTACATATCGGTCACCCACAAGCTCCCTACGGCATAGCTATCATTGCTGGTGATCCGGACGGTGTTTCGTTTGTAATTGTATGGAACCTAATTACCGATGTGAGAACATTTGCGAAACATATTCATGTTCTTACGGTGGTGAAATTGTCAACTCTTATGAACGCGTGAGATGTGGTTGGGTCGACATAGGTAAGATTGTCGACGAATGCAGTCTGGGCGGAGACAAAGCTGCGCGGGTCAACGGAGATAATATCGATAACGGGATTAAAGAATTACATTGCATCTCCGTTGGTGAGATTGTCATCTGCGCAAGATGAAACTTGTCAGATGTCGAGGAGGCAGGGAGGGCGTACAATTATTGTAAAATGTCCAGGGTTCGAAGAACGTCGAGCCGTAGTACTCTTGTGCGAGCTTATACTGAGTTGCAGATACGAGAGGCAACAACGCCACGAGGAGCACAGTGGTAGTGGGCATTCTTGTCCCATTGAAAGGGCGGCATCGCTAATATATATACCTCCATGGCAAAAATAGATGTGTTGCGCAGTCTAATACTTATATTCAACGACATCGTCTTAGCGAGGACATGAAATCAAAGTGGATCACATAACAACAAAAAGAAATAGACTGCCCACCGCGTTCCCTACGCAGTCCCCAATCCAGCATCATCGCGAATGGTGCCCGTCTTTCTTTCAACGTTCCGCAGGTAATTGAGCGCCTTCTTTGCCTTTTTCTCGAGATCCTCCGCAGTCCGAACTTCCTTGCCTCTCTCCTCCATCGCGGTCCTGAATCGTTCCCGAAGGTCCCAAGACGCATACCGCAGCACCTTGCGTGTTTCGCGGCTAACGCGTCCTGCATGCGCGTCCACAAACAACTCTTGTTCGCTAGCACCATCTTCAACCTTCACCAGTGAGGCCCGAATTCGTCGGCCGACAGTCTTGGGTATCGAGCGTGGCAGCTCCAGTATAAAGTACGCAGTTGCGCCAACAACCACTGCACCAATGACCGGTGCCGCCCATTTCCTTGCCGACTCGTCCGCAAAGAGCTCAGAAATCCGGACTGCTCCGTCGATCAGGCCACGCATACCAATCGCCTTGCCTCCAACCATCGTCAAAGCTCCCACTCCCACCGACAGAATACTAAGTGCCATCGATGTCTTTTCCTCAGGATCATCTCTGTCCGACCTGCCGTCTCCAAAGTGCACCCACAGATGGTGGTTGAAATCGAATAAATCAAGGATGGACGTGTCCAACATCTCGGAACGCTGTGAGAAACCTATTCCGAGATTGTATACACCACCTGCCACCACAGCGCTGGCAGTTGCGGAGTGCCGACGGCGCCCTGTGCCTTGTTTACCAGGTCGAACGCTAAACATTGCCTCGGGAACGAAAATTCGTCGTGATCTCTCCACACCTTCTGGAAGGAATTGGTCCTCGATAAGCCTGATGTCCTTGACCCCGGCCGTAGTGATAAGACGAGCCTCATCCTCTGCGAGCTTAACCGCAGCATCCAAGCTTGCAAGTAAAACTTTGCGAACATCACGAGCATAGTCCCATATAGCGAGAAAACCGGGGAAACGAGGAAGGCTGATGGCGACATCGACGCCAGGTTGGCCATTCCCAACACGTTCAAGGGCATTAGACAAAATAGCCTTGGTCTTGTTTGCGGTACTAGCTGCCTCAGCTTCTTCAACAGCCTCGAGAGCATCCTCCAAGCCCTCCTTTTCGCCTTTCATTTTCTCAAACACGGGCTTCGTCCTCCCCAGGTCATCCTTGGCACGATCCATCTCCATCTGGGCAACGACAGCGTTGGCATTGGCAAGGAAGTCGATGTCGGCCAAGAGTTTAGACAGATATGTCGAAGCGGGGTGAAGTTTCGACATGGAGCGCTTGAAGAGCACGAATGAACGCAAGGATGATTCCAGATCGTCAAATGCGGGGTTTGCGGTGTAGGGACGAAGTGCAGCAGCAGAGTCGACAAAGTGAACAAGTTCCTGGGCATTCTCGTGCGTACGAGGACTGAAATCCTTGATTTGATCAAGGATTAGACGTTTACACTTTTGCTTGTCCCTGATTTGCTCAAACTTGTTGACCACGATGAATAGGAATGCCTTCTCATTGCTAGCATTCTCGAGGAATTCTTTTGAAGAAAGCGTGAAGTGGTTCTCAGCTGAGACAACAAAGACAATAACGTCAATCTCCTCTTGTCGAGCGAAAAGGCCAGTAGTCTTGATGCTGTCCACGTTCAGGCCAGGAGCATCTATAAGAGAGATGTCGACAACCCCATTATTGAGGAGAGACTCTGAAGCAGCTCTGCTGTCCGCTAGATAGACCTTCAACCTCGGTTGGTCACCTTCATTGTCCGCCACAATGCTCTCCAGGTCAGCAAGAGAGGCCCGTGAGAAGGTTGATTCGTCGGTGACCGAGTACTGTACACCATTTTGGAGAACGTGGACCTCTTCGACCCCGTTGTTTTCGGCCGCATCGTGAACTTCACAAAAAGCTGTTGTGCAAGGTTGTTGATCGATGGGCATCACCTCCCGTCGGAGTAAGGCGTTGACGAAGGTAGATTTGCCAGAGTTGAGATCCCCTGTCACCAAAACCTTGGACGACGTATCCTCGACACGGAGGTGAAGTTTGTCCATGTGTTGAAGAGCGGTGGATATACGTTCATCCAAGAGTTTGGCAATCGACTCCTTCTCCAACTGGGAGACCAAGGCTGTGGGGGAGGTGGGAGATCCATGGGGACCGAGTTTGAGATCGAGTCGGAGGATAGTGAAGTCCCCGGCCTTGTCAGAAAAGGAGTCCTTGTCCGCCAAATTCTCCGCATCTTCATCTATGATAGATGCCAGGGTTACAGCATGAGAAGAGCCCTGTTGAGAGGGTGTGCAAACGAATTCCACCCGAATGGATGGATCGTCTGCAAAAGACAGAACGCGGGGGATGGAGCAGCGAGGCATTGGCGTTGAAGATGGGTCGGATGCTTTGGTAGGCTGTTCCTGGAGTATGGGATAACGGACGACCCAGTCATTCTTATTGAACTCCTGGAAGCCCTCCAAGACAGCCTTGGTTGCATCTAGTGCGCCAAGCAAGCTGGAAAGATGGTAGATGAGGCTGACGGCTCGGTTAATCGGAGAGAAAAGAGCCTACTTTTCTTTTTGCTCGACATAGGCCTCCTGGACGTCTTCGACCTTGCCAGAGAGCGGTAAAGATGCTTGCTCTGCGGTTCGCATGGACAAAAAATCGTCTGCGATTCAAAGGGGATGATTCTTGAAGACGAACAGACGAGTTCCGTAGTTGCCCGACAAATGGGAGGAGTCGGCAACCTGTGCTTAGTCATCACGAAGTATTTAACGCCAACTTGCTGGTGTTTATTCAGACAGGTTACCAGTGATTTTATAGACCTTGCAAGGTATTGGGCGTTTAGACGACTGAGTTTGCCATCCTGTACACACTTGGCTGTTCACAACATTCACTCGTGGCCCCCTGACACCCCTTGTCTACTCACAATGCGCGCAGTATTGATCAAGGACGGCAAAGGTCCCATCGAGAACCTGTACATCGGGTCCATCGAGCGCCCAATTCCGCAGCATGGACAAGTGCTTGTCAAAGTGAGTGACCCTGCAATGTTATCGTCACATTGATCACTCACAGCGCCCCTCAGATCGCTGCGTTCGGCGTGAATCGTATGGATCTGGCCCAGCGTGAGGGCATGTATCCTCCGCCTCCGGGTGCGTCGCACATTCTCAGTGTCGAGTTCTCCGGGATTGTGGATGGGCTTGGGCCCCTCGTTACAAAATGGTCTTTGGGTGATGAGGTGTATGGCCTAGTCGGGGGTGTATGGATCCTCCGGAACCTGTGACAAGGTGGTCTCACTTTCTCGTTACCAGGGGGCAGCCGCCGAGTACGTTGTGTGTGACCAGGGTCTATTAATCAAGAAACCCGCCCACCTGTCTTGGGTGGAGGCAGCAAGTATTCCCGAAAACTACATTACAGGTGCGTCACGGCAATTTCATGCCCGGTTGACAAACATCGGTATCAATACGCCTTATCCTGTGTTTCAGCCTACCAAGCGCTGGTCAAATATGGTGAATTGAAGAAGGGTGACAACGTTCTTGTTCACGCTGGTGCTTCCGGTGTAGGCGTCGCGGCAATCCAGATTGCCCGTGCTCTCGGCGCGTGAGTTTTCTGGATTCCATTTTGGTGTATCAAGTTTACAAACGTGAGGGACGTTTGTGTGTTCGTCGCCGCTCAGGAACACTGTTACAGCAACGGCGTCAACCAGGGACAAGCTGGACTGGCTCCTCTCGATCCCGAATGGGGCGACTCATGCCGTTAACTACACCAACAGCGATTTCGCAGAAGAGGTGAAGAAAGCAACCAATAACAAAGGTGTCGATGTCGTAATTGATGTCGTCGGACGGACGCATTGGGAGAAGAACATTGATTCCCTGGCGGTTGACGGAAGAATGACTCTTCTTGCATTCTTGAGTGGTAGGGATATGATGCCTGCTATCCGCGAAACTCTTATTAAAAGAATATGGGTTCAAAGGAAGCGAGGTTCCTTCGGTCAATCTACGGCCGATCCTGTATAAGCGACTCAAGATCCAGGGATCCACTTTGCGGTCTCGGAGTATCGAATATCAGACAGAGCTTATTGACAGGTATGTGTGATCGCCCAGGTCAAATTGAGAGCGTGCTGATCAACAGAAAGTGCCAGCTTCAGGGCGATAGTTGATCAGATCACAGGAGAGGAAGGGAGCGGGCCGATACGAATTTACATTCACAAGGTTTCTTATTGTTCTTCTTCCGGCTTCTGATCTGACCCGGCGGCCACGGATTGCGCGCGATCAGGTGTACACATTGGCTGAGATCCAGCAAGCTCACCGCGAGATTGCGGGAAACAAGAACAGGTGAATGAATAATGCATGTGGTATAGAAGGTACTTACTGAAGCTGGTTTCCATAGGGGAAAGATTGTTGTGACAGTTTCCTAGGCGAACGACGGAAATTCTACGAGAGCATCGACGCACCATAGGCTTCGTCGTGTGTACGGAATGTTTGTACCGAAGAGCGAAATTGCAGGAGTATGGTACTGCCTTGCTGGGACTCCTCGGGGGTCCTCGGGGGTTTCATCGACGGTGTGGGGGACAAGCACAGCCACTATCGGCAGTAGCCGAAGATGGGCGTTCGACAGCACGAGACAATGATCCCCGTATCCGTCCTGTGTCGGCATCGTCCTGCCGTCTTTTTTTGACTCAGCCTCCTCCGGAACGCGAGGCGATGTCCTCCGAGATATTTAAACCGCCCTGCCGAGCGTTGGATGTTCTGGACACCTCCTCATGAGCACCCAGTACACCAGCGCGCACTGCCAAGCTGTCTACGGCCAATCAAAGCCCGCTCAGCCCGCTCTCCCTGCTCAGTCTAAATCCAAGCCCGACACTAGAGCTCATACATATCCCCAGTCTTCCAAATACACCTCCCCGCGCACGACAGTCAGCGCTGGCGCGAGCTCTGTCGCTCCCATTTTCTTTTAAACTCTATCCGCCATCTTGGCCAACGCAGACGCGTCTACGCCACACGCGTGCATCACCTATCCTTCACTATTCCATTGCAAACCAAAACCTACTCTTATCTCACATCCATACATACCAGAGTCTCTATTGTGAGGGCCTGGTGTCGAATCACGCAGGACGCTTGGTTTGGACACTCGCCATCTAATCTTGTCTAAGAATGGAAGCACTCGCGTAATCTCCATGTAATCGTCTGCGCCATCACGTCCCCTAGGCTTCGCGTTACCACCCTACTTACTACCATCCTATTGCACTGCACTCGATCCTATATTCTCTTTTGTAGCTACTACCATACTATACTCGCCTTAACTTATCGCTGTCTATCCTGTCCATTCCATTTGGCAGGCCAATCTCTGATTGACCTGCCCGCTGGAAGATCTGCAATCAACCGCGAATCGTCTCCTCACACGAAACGTATGAGTTCAAGGTGTGACTCTCGCATTCGTTTAAATCCTGTGTGTACTTCGCAGAATCCTCAAGGGTCCTACTTGGCAAGCACTGGAACATTCAAGAGCGAATATCGGTCCGAGTAGCCAGGACGAATACTCGTCGATCCGTAAATAGCAGGCTTGCTGAAGATTGAGGTGAGGATCTGACGCTTATCTCGTGTCCGTCGTAGACTTGTCCGAGGAATTGTTTCAATGCATATCTACTCACGGAATTGGCGCGCAGAACCTATAGTTTGCTCCGTATTCCCGTTCTAAACACACCAGTGATCAATGATCCCGAACATTTTGCTTCCCACCACTCGAGGATACAGTCAACAACCTCATCCTGACGCTAAGTAAAGTGGTCAATTCCATGATGCCGCAGAAATTCCACAAACTCCTCACTCCTGTGAAGTTGTGGCCGGCATCCTCAATCAGATGTAGGCTATGTGTGCCTGGTTCTCTCGCCCCAAATGCGCGTGCATAGATCATCGCGTCATAACTGCAAAATTGGCTTGAGTAGTTCTTCTTGTGGGTCAAAGAGTTACTCACACCGGTACAGTTTCATCCACGAGACCGTGTATGGTAAGGACGTCTATGGACGATGGAAATTTGTCCCAAACGATACTCGAATCCCAGCGGGCGAATTCCTCCAAGTGATGAGGGTATATTTTCTGCACAATAGCTTTACGCGCAACCACCACCTTCCAGTCGTAGTATCCTTTGCTCGCGAATTCTTGCTTGTAGGTTTCAGCATTGTCTAAAATCCGTGAGCATCTCATCAACCCGTAGAATCCGCCCCAATTACCATATATTCGCTAAGTTAAAAATATGTTAGTTCCTGCAGGCAAAGTGGGCACGGTGACTCACATCCATTCGGTAACGTCCTGATACGTTGACCAGAGCGCGTACACGCCTCCCTTCTTCGGACATGCATATCCAATGAATGCCAGAAACGGTTCCACGAGAATGGCCAACGATCATGTCAACCTCGTATCCATAGGTGGATCGGAGGTAAGCGACGACCACTGTAATGTCCTCGACATCGTCGGCAAATCCACTGTATCTCCACTGACCACCGCTTTCGTGATTTCCTCTGCAATATTTGTATTCGATGATCCGGGGAAGCCAACAAAACACAGACCCCGTACCGAAAGTCGAATCTAAAAGAATCAAATGGCAGATTCAATGCGAGCCGTTTCTGGAACAAGTAATCCTTGTGTCTGAGATAAAAATCAGACAAGTCTATGGAGGAGTTATTCGATGCTGCTCACCCCAACGTTCCATGCAGGATCTACGCGTGATCCTCAGTAACATGATCAGAGGATGCGCGTGAGGAGCCCACCAAGGCGATCTTTCTTCCATTTGTCGGTTGATATGGTTCCAGCTGCTCCAAAATACCGACCAGATTCAAGTTCCCTGAAGAGTGGGGTATACGAAGCTTGGTGGATGACCTGGCCGCCATGATCGTGTCAACCAGTGTCGTTTACCGTCCGGTTCCCATAAATGGCAGGTATAGTGTTGTGGTGATATTCCTGTGTCGCGCAGTGTTGAGTATGATGAGACGCTTGTCCATCATTATCATTGCTGTGACATTCACTAGCGTACTCGGTAGCATTGTCGCCAACCACGCACGACCCTGGGAGCTCGCCCTGCGCATAGACCCGCTCAACGGCCTCTGCGAACTCCTCTCCTTCCGCCGGTCAACACAGATCAACAAGGATCTGCTCGGGCCCAAGGTCATCAAGGCGCTGACCCAGATCCCCGCCCCCCATCCTGGGACGAGTCAGAGCGTGCTTCGGGTGGTGTCTCACGATCCGCACGCCCTGCTGTCGCATGCCCAGCTGCACTGTCTCAACGACCTCTCCGCTTCGCTTCCGACCGGTCAGCCCGAGATCCAAGTTCCGCTGTCACAGGACGCCGTCCTCGACGCCCATGTATCAGATGTCGACCTGCCGCCATTGGAACTCGTGCCGTTGATCACCTCCGGGCCCGCTCAAAATCGCGTCAACCTCGCATTCTTTGCTGATGGCTGTACGTGAGCTCTTCCCGGCCCGATTTCGAGCACGCGTTGACCATGGGCAGATGCCGCCGGGGAACGGGAGACGTTCTTGAAAGATGCTTCTCGACTTGCACGCGATCTGTCGACGAATCAGACGTTTTTCACTGTGAAACCCTTGCTCAATTTCTGGGCCGTCTTCACTCCCAGCAACGAGGTGTTTAGAGTTTCTACATGAAACGCTCATGTCGCTAATAGTCGATAACAGAGTGGCATTGGAGTGGGTGGGAAAGCAAAGGAGTGAGCACAGACGGTGGCACATCGGAATCGCACACTGAAACCATTTCCGCAGCACATCATTTGGCCTCTACAGAGATGGCACGGAGCTAAGGGGGGTGTATGCTAACAAGTCTGACGTGGCTCTCGCTGCTTGTGCGTCTCTTGGCGACAAGTGCAACTATGCGATTCTACTCGGTTAGCATCCCGTTTCCTCGTGTCCTTTGGCGCTCACGCCTCTTTTTTGACAGCAAACGATCCCTTGTACGGTGGTAAGTCTTTTATCCATCGACAACCGAGTTCAGGTTTCATGCAGCTTCAGGCATTGGAGGCGAATATACGTAAGATGACCAGTGATACACGTCTGACGACAAAACTGATGCAAGGCGATGCCAAAGCACAACAACTGCTTCGCTCGCAAACGGAGCCCTCGTTCTGCGCCACGAAATTGGGCATTCCATCATCGAAGTTGGCGAAGAGTATGACGGGGGTTTCGCTTACTTTGGGGTCAATGCTGTAGACGATCCCAAAAACGTGACGTGGGCGCACTGGTTGACCCGTCAAGAAAACGCGCGTGTGGAGCGCTCTGTGATGCCCATGCAGTTGTATCCCTGGACGCTTCTCGAGGTTGGAACGCCATGGTCGGTGACGTTCTTGTCATCTGGGACGTATGCTCGTCACCTCGTCAAGTTCTCATTGTCTGGGATTCCTCGCGCAGACGACCTTGTGGTATCCCTGGATGGCATCGATCTCGGGTGGACACCTCGACAAGACATTGGTATGGATAGATGGCATCATGATATTCCCTTTAATTATCAGCTGGTCGAGGGCGAGCACGTACTCGAGTTTGCTCTCCAAAACAGAGGGATCCAGGGTCAGGCTCAGCTCTGTAGCGTCGAGGTCCTTGAATATGGCACTCTCGAAGAGTGAGCATCTTTGACTCGGTACGACATGGGCTCAACACATTCCAGATTCAACACGACTCGAGGGTATTACAGCCTCTTTCCCACGTTTGTAAACGTTGTCTACTCTACGCAGTGCAGCGTGCTGATGCTGACCAGGTACGACCTCGAGAACAAGACGTCCTACCGTCCGACCAACGACGACTGCCTGATGCGCACTGTCGCCCAGCCCAACTTTTGCAGCGTCTGCCTGGAAGGGCTCTGGCTCTCTCTTCTCAGGCGTATCGATCTCATCGACGACCTCCATGTGACGTGCCCCGGGCCGAACCGCCGTGTGGTCAGCATCGACCTCGTGGGCCTAGCTCAGTTGCGGGAGCACCCCGTCGAGAACATGGAGAGCTACACTATCAAGTGGACCAGGAACGATCAGGTACTCGAGGAGCTTACGAACCGCACCCGGGTGGAGCTGGATGCCGGAGATGGCACATACCGCGTCGACGTTGCCTACTCGGTCGACCAAGTACGACTGGACCCTGGAGGATATCTGCATGCAAGCAGAACATTCAGCGTGGCCAGCGCGTGCTGATACGGTATCAGGATGGCTGGGCGGTGCTTAGCGTTGGCGTGATGCAGTAATATCACTCGTACGTATGATATATGCAATATTGCGCTCCTTGGAAAACTACTGCAAAGTAAAGTAAGCTCAAAAAAGATGAAAAGATGAGCGATTTCATACTACAAATGGTTTACTAACGAGCGTGGGGCTTGGAGAATGTGTGAGAAGATAAGGGCAACATATGCAGAGGTCCAATGAGATAGTCAAGGTGTGGAGTCGAGGACAAACGAAGGGCTTTCCACTCCGTCATGATATGAGCGAATAAAGAGGTATACAGTGATGAGCAGTAAACAAACGGAAATCATCACAGAGGTTGCAGCAGAGACCCCTTGAGGAACGGCAAGGCGGTGGGCGGTCGCTCGAGGACAGATGACAGTAAGGTGGACGGATTGCATGAAGGGAAAAAAAAAGTGAGAAATGCCAAGTACGGAGACTAATGCACAGTGAACAAGCAAAATGTGGCAGCAACCCAGAAATCAGAGAAATCACATAACGACGCATCTACAGCAACCCCCACTGGGTTCATCATCTTCAGGTTCTTGTCGGTGCTCGGCCAACTCGGAAGATGGCCGTGTGACATTGATGGTAGGTACTTGACGATGGGTACGATGATAATGCGAGAAAGGCGCGGGAGAGCCAGGTGCTTTTGGAACAGTTAGTCGGAGATCTTCTGGAACGGGGAATGCTGGTAGAACAGGGTGTTCTGGGGGTGGGGGAGCAAGGACTGCTTCAGGGAGCGGGGCAGGTTCCGGAAGCTCGCCAAATCCGTGGAGCTCTATCTCCGCCTCTTCTACGCGGAGTGGCCGATATTTGGTATAGTCATATCCAAATGTACCGGGTGCCTGTACAGAAAAAGAAAAGATCAATACGGATGGCGCAATACTAATCAACAGTGCTGACAGGTTTTACCGGTGAAAATTCTGGTTTCGGTTTCGGGCTGCCGTCTGCGTGTTCGTATTGACCATCCAATCCCCTCTTGCGCGCTACAACAGGGAGCACCACCTGATAGGATTGTGGTGAGCACGCATGTGATTCAGAGTCTAGGAACTGCTTGCCTCATCCCAGTTGCCAGACTTTTGCACGGGTTGCGTCCATGTTGGTATAGCGTCCACCGCATTGCCTTCTGGTGTCGGATAGGCTGCGATGGAACTCCGCGGATCATCCCTTCGTGAGGCTGAGGGTGGGGTCTTGACCTTGGTCCTTGCCTTCTTTGGAGTGGCAGGAGAGGATGCTGCGGGACTTTTAGCACGGCGCTTTGTATGTGACTGATCGGACGATTGCGATGTCGGAGAAGTCGCGCGTGGTACGGCGCGTTGTACGGCACTCTCTGCGCTCGTCCTCGGAGGAGCTGATGGCGTACTAGATCTGGTGGCGTGGGGGTATGTTGCATACTTTGTGGCATTGCCATTCGGGACAGGGTGGGCACTGGTAGGCGTTTGACTACGGCTAGAAGAGACCGCAGGAGGTGGAGAAACGGAGGCGAGGGCAGTAAAGCGCGAGTGCATAGTATCGTCTGCATCCATTTCGGGGTACGCGTCGTAATACGTTTCAAGTTCGGTATCGGGGTCGGCTTCAATATCGGTCAACGGGCTCTCGTCGAGCACCATCTCTACGTCCTTTGGGACTTCGTCGAGGCTTTCGCGAGTTCCTGTATCGACACTGTCGGCTCTCCTGCGGCCACGAAGCGAGTCGGCCTGTCCAGAGACATCGCGAGAATGCATGCGGGAGGAGGCTTTGCGGAGGTTGTGACCATAGTTGGCAATCTGCAACATCTCCACATGCCTGGCTACGCGGTGCTCGCCGACGCCGCCATTTCTGTGCACGTCGCCTCTATACCAGTGTTCAAAGGGGCGCTCTTCGGAGTCGTTGGAAGGACGGGGCTCGAGATGAAGGGGGTCTTGAAATCTGGAACGTATTGCAGATGTAATGGACGAGGTGGGAAAGGGAGGGGGTTCATTCATGATGCTCGAGGCCTGGTGGCGTATGGAAGCCATCGGGGGTGTTGTCGGTTGTGGGGGTACGCTTGCCTTGGGGACGCGAAGGTCCTGAGAGGTTTCGGGAGTCGGTGGTTGATACGGACGATGGTTGGAGTCATTGCGGTGTGCGGTGTTATGAGCATGGCTGGATGAGCTTATTGTTCTTGCGCGGGCGGCGATGGGTATGCGGGTTGGTTTTACGTCCGAGGTGCGGGGGGAGGTCGGACGAGAGGAATCTGGGGTTGGGAGGGGGTTGTTGGATAAGACATTTGGAGAGTGGGGCTGGGAGTAAGTGCGGGCACGTTTTGGAGTGGCAGCGCCGTTGATGCGAGTAGGGGTTGTGGAGTGCTGGAGACTCGGACGAGGTATCGCGCTCGATTTCCTTGGCTCTGGGTCCTGTAGGGAGATGTCGCGCGAGTTGCGGGGCGAGTTGGAAGGAGCGGAGGACCTCTCGAGCGATGATACGGAAGCGACGGACATGCGCTTGGCGAGGATTCGGCTTTCGGTTTCGAGTCCTGTAGGAGAATTGAGGATAAAAGCGAGGATAAAAAGATGTGCGTACGCTTGCGGAGAGCTGGGACGATTGTCTCGTCCCATGTTGGCAACGCAGACTGGGTCATCACAGCTAGCGCCATAAGACTTTGGAAAAAACGACGAGGACGACGTTGTCAGCCGACTCAGCCTATTTGTTTATTGTTTATCCCGACTTCTCGTTCCCCGACCATGTCTTTGTCCCGCATCTTCCGCAGACCACCCAGAATACGCCGCCCGCTCCCCCTCGACGACCGCGCCCTCCCCATCCCACACGTCGACATCACACTCCACGACACCGCCCCATGTCGTTTTCGCGACCACTACCACACTTCCCTCCAGGACAACCTCATGTACATGTCCTACCTGCACGAGTCCCCACCACGTCCCCCTCCACGCGAGGTCCGCCTCAGATTCGACCCCACGGATCCCTACTCCAAATACCGTGTCAACACCCCCGTCGGCGGTGACCGTCTCGGGAAAAAACCCGCTCCGCCCTCCACCCCACAAGTCGTCGTAAAACTAGACAGAATCGTTCTCCACACCATGCTCAAGGAAGCCATCACCAACCGTAGCGCACTCCTCGGCGCAATCGCCTCCTTTAGAGCCATCTCCGGCGAGACCAACCAGGGCGCAGGCCGTCACTCCTCTGCCGGCGTGCAGATCGTCAAGGGCAAAAAGTCCGTCAGCGGTTGGGTCCGCCCAGGCATCCCCCTCGGCGTAAAGGTGGAGCTCAAAGGCCCACAAATGTACAACTTCATCGCCACCCTCTCAGAGTTTGTCTTGCCACGCTTGCGCGAGTTCCCTGGCATTGTGTTGCCCCCTTCCTCCAGCAACATGCAGACACCCAGCGGCGTCTCTGGCGTCGTCTCGTTCGGCCTCCCTCCAGAGGCACTCGGCTTGTTCCCCCAGATCGAGGTCAACCTGGAGGCTTACCCAAAAACCCATGGGATGCACATTCATTTCATCACCAATGCTCAAGGTCAAGGCGCACAGAACAATGCCAGAGCCCTTGTCTCGGGCTTCCAGATTCCCTTTGCTCGCAAGTAGACACACCCTCTTGCACCATTCATTTACCATTCAATCTACTGCATTCCACATGACAAATATTAATCATTAATGAGATCTATTCCGTACGTGCAAATGAGGGTGCTGTGCTCTGTAAAGATGGTTAAATAGACAGAACGAATGACGATAACGAATGAAATGGAAGTAAATATACATTGATCCTTATCTTTCACCGACGCGCGGTGCCTCCTCCAGGTTGCCATGCAATGTCACCGAGTCGATGTCGCGATGATGAGCGCGATCGCTCCATCCCCATTAATCGTGTCGTAGCGCCAACGCCTGGCCCCAGTGCCATACCCGACAAGCCGAGCAACGCCGACGTCTCAGATGCCGTCCTCCGCGCCTTCTTGGGGGCAATGATCGAGCTGCTCTTGGGCGTATCCGGCTTCAACCCAAACTTGCCCAGTGCTGGCTTGAGCGCAGGCGCAAGGGCAGGCAGTATCTCTCGCGCCAGCTCCCGCACGAGTACTGCGCCGTCTTCCTTGCTCAGCTTGCTCACAATTTCGTGCAGCCCATATCTCTCCACCAAGATCGCCCGGTTCGGGTGCACGTCGCAGACGCTCCTCAGGATGCGCAAGAGGTTCAGTCGCACGACGGCTCGGCTGTGTGAAAGTCGATCGATGATCCGTTTAAAGAAGGCTGCTTTGGCCAGGCCGATGGTGAGCGGATTGGAGATGCGGCAAATCTTGAGGAGCGGGTCCAGCAAGTTCTCAAACGAGTTGGCCTTGGCTGAGACGAAACACTTGAGCAATGCGTCAATGGATTCGCATTTGACGAGCTGATCTTCAATCTTGGCCGTTTCATCTTGCAACCTGAGACACGAATCAATAGGTGCCTGGGTGACACGGAATAAACTGACCATGACAGAATGGCCTCCAATGCGCTAACTTGGAAGTAGGGGTCTTCCAGGAGTTTCAGGTACAGATTCAGACCATTGTGTTGCCAAAGCAAGTTCCGACAACTTTTGCCTGCGCTTGCGAGATCACAGAGAATAGGAAGCGCAAATTGTTTCAAGGGAGAGCTGGTCTCGATGACGCGTTTGAGGCACGGAATGATGCCTGCCTGAGCAGCTTCTTCTTGTCGTGACTTGTTTAATCTACAGAGGTTGTAGCATGTTTGGAAGATGTGATTGGATATTTCCTAGCAAGTATAGAGGATGAGTGGCGAACCCTCATGTCAAAGCAAAAACTTACTGTGCCATGTAGACTCGCTCGGTCCTCATCCAAAAGTCTGATAAGAATCTCGATGGCATTGGCGTTCTGGAGCACTTCAAGCAAATTTGGGTTCATCGAAAGGTGCTTCACTGCCTTGAGCATTTGGATTAGACAGTCTCCCTCAAGCAACTCGCAAGCACGCATCAATCCTAGACCATAAATCAGCTTCCAACGGGACAAAGGCGTTTCGAACTTACGGCGGATGATCTTCCTTGTTCCCATTGCATTCCGTACGTGTATATCGCTTTGTGTCACCTGCGAAAACACCAGCAAGATCTGTATGATCTTGTGCTTCATCTCTGTAGCGGTATCGCTATAGTTACCCATCACATTTAACAACGCCGACGATAAGGGGTCCAAGAGCCCTTCCCTAATAAACATGCGGCAAAAATCGTTTTTGGTGGTCGGACTCTGTAGCTCAAACACACTTCCGATGCCGTTCAGGGCGTCTACGACGAGCTCGCTCTGTTCCGTGTAGTCTTCATCGAGGAGGTCGACAAGAACTTTAAGCCCACGACATCTGTATAGGATGAGATAAATGAATATTATTACAGGTCAGAGGTACTTACGAAATGAACATTTGAAGGGTCAAGGCTGATGTATGGCACAGTAACCGGATGAAATTTGACGCCTCAGTCCTGCATTCGGACGGATACTTCTTGGAAGTGAAGCCTATCCACTGTGAGCTGAAGCCATGGAAAACTGGTAGTGATTACCCATCATGACAGGAATTCCACCGATGAGACAGAAACTCTCCAGCACCCCAAGATCGCTTGTGACGAGCTACCAAAAGCAGCTCAGTTGCGAAAAGTTCCTGGCATATGTTCCATACCAAGTTAATAATATGAAGCAGTTTCATCAGGACATCCCGAGAACATTTCCCTTCCAATACTTCTAAAATTGCCAGCATACCATGGGAAGAGACCAATTGGAATAACGTTTCTGGGTTCTCTGTTATGATAGTAATCTGTCGATTGGTCAGTCATTGGGAGGAACCGCTTGCATAGATCGTGTACGTACCAACTGGTCACAAGCATCCCGAAGCTGGAAGTCAGGTGCCGAGGGCGTGAGCTCGTCAACCAATTGGTTCACCATACTGCACAGACGAGCATGTTTGTCCCGTTGTAAATTAGTTTCAAGATCATCCTCTGCAAAGCCTTCGTCGATCTGGACTGAATGTAAGATCAAACAAGTCAGAACCCAGAGACAGGTTATACCTCCGCAAAAGGATCGTCTTCATCATCCTCATCTCCCAACTAATGCAGTCAACAACCACGTCAGTTTAGGCAACGGCCACTTCGTGAACCTTACCCAGGACTTGTTAGAGTATCGAGTATTGAGTTGCAGAGTTTGCATAGGTTGTTCAAGAGCTGGTTTTATCATTAGCCAAGAGCGCTCAGATACCACAAAAGGCCAAATCAGCTCACTAGCGCCGTTGACTTTGCCGAATACGTCGTCATAGTCCTCATCATCCTCTTCCGCATATTTGTCGAATTCATGGGAACTTGCGACCCGTTTGGCTTCCGACCGACCAAAGGATCCGGAGCCACTGGAACCAGAGCCAACAAAAGATGAAGATCGTGAATGCGACCGAAGTGAACCCGGTGGGGGGCCATTCGATCCCGCAGGACTCAATGAAGGACGCGAGGGCTTGCGCGAAAGGCTAGGAAGAGGAGCTGACATTGGACCAGGAGAGCTGGGCGTAATACCTAGAGTTTTGATGTCATCCGGATGGAATAGTCCTCGACGCACAGAGTTCTTCATCTACAATCAAGAATGTATCACGCCGAGAATGGTCATCAGACGCGCTGGAGCTTACTTTGAAATCAGCAACCTTTTCCTGCAAGATGATGTCGTCCTCCTCCGATGCAAGGTCTGAGTAGTCCTCCACAATTGGGATGATATCCGCCGCCGGGGCCCTTGCGAGTGGAATTGTATTTGGACCAGCTGGGCTACGATTCGGCCGTATCGTCTGAGCGTTATCGTCGATCTCTGGTTTATCATCTTCCGCAGCCGATTTCTCTAACGCTACGTTTCAACATTGGGCATCAGTGAAGCAAATAAAGGATATAAATCGCATACCCTGCAACTTTGAGAACGAAGGGCCATCCTCGAAGTCATCATCCCAATTATCGGTTTGCTCTTCAGGCTGCTGCAGGACGAATGCCAATGGTTCGCGAATCTTCTCTACAAGACCAAGAGGAGCCGATGGTTTTCCTGGACCAGGCTGCGGTGGTTTGAGAGCCATCGCTGTTGGTATTGATTGTTGCAGTCCAAGGACAGAGTGCTGGAATAAGTTAACGCTAGCTTTGTTGTGTAGTGGACGAGTGGGCGATGGAGGAGGATCACCAACACCCGCACGACCACCGTGCTTTGACGGACGTGTTGGGGCTAGATATAATCAGACCATGTCGGTTGCATGGCAGGCAGAATAAAATTACATTTCAAGGCCTCGTTCCATTCTTGCACCTTAAGAACAGCTTCATCGTAGTTATAATTACTCGCAGGACGCTTTTGTTCACCAGCTGATGTTTGGGAGGTGGTACTTCCCGGATGTCCATCCTTTCCGGCAGATAAATCCATTTGCTTCTTCGCGGCTACCATCCACGGATGTCTTAAAAGTTTCTTGGCTGATATCCGTAGATTGCTGTCTTTCTGAAAACAGTGAAGAAGAAAGTCTTTCACGATTGGAGAGGCACCCTCTGGTATCGGAGGACAATCATCTTGTACAATCCTGAAGAGTGCTGGCATGGGATCGAGAAAATGGTATGGTGGTTTGCCTTCTAGAAGCTCAATGACGACACAGCCAACGCTCCTGAGGGAACAACATGAGGGAACGAATATGTGTGAGCACTGCCTCATACCAGATATCGGAGGACGTAGTCGCACCAGATTGTTCAATGACTTCTGGAGCCACTAAGAACAACACAATGTCAATGTGTGTGATCGAGACAAAGGCATGACCTACTCCAGTACGGGCTGCCAACAACAGCATCATCGCTAACTGCGCCTGTCGTCGTAGAACTGGCAACTCCGAAATCTGCAAGCTTGACACATCCATCTTTATTCGTTAATATATTCGCGCCCTTTATATCCCGATGTATGACGCCCTGGTCATGGAGGTATACAAGGCCTTCGAGTACCTGACGAATGTAAACAGCAACGAGATTCTCGGGGAACTTTCCAAAGCGTTTGCATATGTTGTGCAAGGATCCGTTTTCACAGAATCTGCCAAGGAGTGAATCAAGGTTGGATAAACACAAAGTATACCTACTCGAGGATGATGTACAGATATTCTCGTGTCTTAACAAATCCTTTGTATTTGACGATATTGGGGTGCTGGGAACGATCAACTACACAAACGCATGCAAGCGACAGGGTGCCATACGTTGAGGTTCTTGAGCAAGT
>JBBPNZ010000513.1:0-18327 GCA_038091195.1 Phylloporus rhodoxanthus | reverse complement strand
AGCTCCTTTTTGATATGATGCCAGAGATGTTCAATGGGATTGAGATCTGGAGATTGTGGAGGCCAATCCAGGACTTTGATATCATTGTCTTCCATCCACTTCTTGGCCTTTTTGGAGGTGTGTTTGGGGTTCTTGTCCTGTTGAAAGATAACATCCTTCAAAGAAATTCCAGATTCCTCCAAGCTAGAAAGCAAGTTGTCCTCCAAAATGTCCACATATTGGTTGGCATCCATCCTCCCCTTAACCTCTTCAAGGTGTCCAACAACTTCCCAACCCATACACCCCCATACCATGATATTTCCTCCTCCAAATTTCACTGTTCCCTGAACCTCTCTGTTAATAAGGCTCTCATCTGCCTGTTTCCATACCCATACCCATTCCCTTCCATCTAATCCTATCCTGTTGATTTTGGTCTCATTTGACCAAACAACTCTCTTCTAGTCCTTAATAGACCATTCCTGATACTTTAGGGCAAAGGCTAAATGCTTCTTCTTGTTTCTTACAGCAAGAAGTTGTCATATGCATAAATTTGAGTTAAGTCCAACTCTGCTACCTCTGCTACTCTGGACCTCCTTTCTTCAGAACTCTGGTGTGTTCTCTACCAAGATGCCACCAGGAGTCTTCAGACATTATCTCTGTTCCTTTTATGTTTCATTCCATTCCATTTTTATTTAGTTTAGCTCTGCCCTTAATCTGCCTCTGTACCTGTGTGAGCACAGCTCCAGCTTTGTCATATCTATTGCAGTGCTTTGGCATATTCTTCCTCTGACCTCCATTTTACTCATGACTTACCAATCCCTTCTAATCCTTCATTAGTCACTTCATTCTGACTCCATATATAAACCTCTGTACTCTGCCATGTAACCTCAGGTCAAATATTAACTTAGATTCCACTCCTCTACTCATGTTCATCTCCAATCTCCAACCCTCCATCCAAATTCTGGAACATGATGTTGACAAGGGTGCACCATATACAGTGAAGCCACAGTCCCTTCCAACCCAAACTCTGGAGTTCCAGAGTTCCCCCAGGAATTGACCTGGTCTTGACAGTATATGGTGACTCCCAAAACCATTACAATGCCTAATCTGGGTGCTGTGCATGAAGCACACTGCAAGCACCTGTGGGAATTTCACTTAGCTATTGTGGGACAAATATTAGTATGTATGCACTCTTGGCTACCTATCAGTGCCTGGGTCATGTGATTTGGTCTAGGGATCATAGAGATATGGCCATTTTAAAATGGCAACTACATTGTAATAGTTTTGTCACTTTTGGTATAAACTATGGGATCTCTATGAAACACATGGACTATTACTCTTATTTTGTACTACAAATGAAGATATACATATAAATATTATGTCAGAGTTCACACACCTCATTTTTCCCACAGTCACCATCATCAAATATTGGTTTTCTATTAAATCAAGTATTTTCCTTTCTAAGCCAGAATTGAACTTCTTTGTGCTTTCAAGTATACTAATGACAGTTAAATGCACTTATATTATTACTGATCAGTTTATAGTGATATGTAACCAATACAAGTCACTTATTCTAATATGTCTCTATTGATTTGTAGTATATCATTTGTCTTGCTTGAATTTATGAGAAGAGTAGACCATTAGAGTGGCTAATATCATATGTAATATAATGTCATAGGCCCCATAGTTCACCATTTTAAATATAGACTCAAGAGGGTTACATATTAGCACTGTATTAGATGATCATGTCTACTCTTTGTTTCTAGAATATGAAACACACATGTAAGCCCTGCTTGTATGGTATAAATTTGAAGGTATTATGAATGATATATAACAATCTGATGTAAGGAAACCAAATATATAATATAGAAGGGCTAGAAAATGTTCTTTTTGACTAGTTCTCTGTATCCTTTTAGACAAAGAAGAGATTGTTGTCTGAGTTAAAGTTTTACATGTGCATTTCATGAGTATTTGTGACTGGTGTTGGTTCAAAGGGTATATAAGGTAACATTTCAGACTATTTTTATCAGTCTTATGGGTTTATTCTCCTTATAAATTTAGGCAAGACAAATGATATATCACAAATTAATAGGGACATATTAGAATAAGTGACTTGTATTGGTTACAGATCACTATAAACTGATCATCAGTAATAATATAAGTGTATTTAACTGTCATTAGTACACTTGAAAGCACAAGGAAGTTCAATTCTGGCTTAGAAAGGAAAATACTTGATTTAATAGAAAACCAATATTTAATGATGGTGACTGTGGGAAAAATGAGGTGTGTGAACCCTGACATAATATTTATATGTATATCTTCATTTGTAGTTATCATATGTATGAATTTGCATTAAGTTCAACTCTAATGCATTCTCTTCCAGAATGTGACCTGGAGTTACCAGACTTGTTCATCCATGATTCTTTATGTTCTCTCACATTCTATTACTCATTTAGTTAGACTCATTCTTAGATGTCGCTTAGATGTCACTCAGATGTCACCCATACCTGTGCTCCATGACAAGCATGGCTTTGGCATATTCTTTCTCCAACCTCTATCTTACTCAATCCCATATAATCCTTCATTAGTCACTTCATTCTGACTCTGTATATAAACCTCTGTACTCTGCCATGTAACCTTTGTTACATGTAGTCCCAGATAGGGCATATACATGACCTCTGTGATGAAGACGAAGAGTACAGTGAGGGTGTCTCACATATGACAAGGATTCCTACTGTGTAGGGTCAAGGGTTTGTCTGATAAGAGTCAATGAAGAGGAGCTCATAGGGACTTCCTAGAGTGACAAGGGACAAGGGGTTGATAGGGGCTTCCTTTGATAGTGAACTGCCTGTTCAGAGTATGGGTGGAGACTTGCAAGAACAATGAGGAAGAAAGGAATCTGTATTGGCAAGTGCACAATATGTATAGAGGTAAGACCTAGCTTAGGGAGAGTACAGGAAGATGATGGTCTTGTATACCTAAGCTAATGTAGTTCAGGGCAGGCAGAAAACCAAGCATAGTAAGCAAAGATGACAAAGAAGAATGTGATGGAATTGCATGGAATGATAAGGGAAATAAGCATGATTATGAAGAAATACATAATGGAGAGGTCCAATGGGTTGAACAATGAGTCAATGGTGATGAGTAATCATGTGAAAAGAAAGATAAGTGCAAGAGAAAAGAAAAGAGATAGGGGTGGATTGTAACATTACCCCCAGTTCATATCTGAGACAGTAACGAGGAATTCAGAACATTCCATAGGAGGGTCTGGGGGAGCCAGTCATGTTGGCATTGGCGGTGGTGTCATAAGGGTAGTTGTTATCATTGTAGTTAGATGGTGGTGAAGAGAAAGGGCGACAATGAGGGGGACCATGAGTAGGATGCATGTGGGCAGAACCATGGTGATGAGAATAGGAGGGGCCGGGACCAGATGACCAAAATGACCTGTATGAGAACAGTGATGTGGATGGCGAGGAGATTGTTTGGAGAGGAGGGATGCAGCGAAGGGGACAACTCCACTGTGGATGACCAGGAGCCCAATTAAGACAGATGGGGCATTGATATACTGAGCATTGGACACGGAGGTGTCTGAGGCAATGGCAATGGCAACAAGTGCAATGTCAATCAGGGTGATCTCTAGTTAATGGGGGGTTGGGTGGGTTCTGGTGATTCATTTTGGCAGTGAAGAGAGTGGCTTCTTCTCCAGAGTACAAGGGAGACAAGGAGGCAAAAGAGGTTTGTGGAAATTGTTCCACACATTCTCCAAGATATTGACTTAGGTTGATAAGGAAATCTAGCATTCCAAGTTAGTACATTGCAATGAGGAGTTCATTGTGGGTGGCATTGTGGGTGCAACAAGTGACATTGCAGAAAGTGGTGACTTTAAGGTGGTTTGAATCATATGCGATGGCAGAGGAAAGTCCTTTGTTGGCAAGGTACATACACCTTGTACAATGCAAGGAGAGTGGAGTCCATGTTGCAGTATGTGTCAATCTGGGTTGCTAGATGGGGATTGCAGAGGTTGCCATCTAAGGTTCTGAGGTCATGGGTTGTTGGGGTGTTTTTGTGGCATTCAGTGTGGAGCAGAGTGTGCACAGATCATACTGGAGGAGGGGAAGCTATTCTAGAAGCTAAAGTAGGGGGAGGAATAGGAATGGGAGATTGTTCCTCAGACAAAGTGTCAATGAATTCTAAGACAGTGTGGGGTTCAAAAGGGGTATATGCCAGAGGGGGAGAGGTTGACCATTCAGGGTCAGCAATGATGGAAGAGGGAGATTCAATGAAGTGTCAAGCAGTAGTGATAGCATTGGTGGCAAGGGCAAGGTTTTGGTCTATGAGAGTAGGGACCAGGATAGAAGGTGAAAACAGAGGAGAAAGAGATTTGGTAACTTCTTCGATGATAGAGAGAGAGGGCATGGTCATGTTTTTTTGTTTTTATGAGTGGCAGGGGAGTGAGAAGAAGGAGGGCGAGGGGAGAAGATGGATGGGTGGAGGTCTTTATATTCCTGAAGAGCAGACTTGGCATGTTTAAGGTCTGATTCAGTGAGCCATGAGTCATCCTTGGCTGTGTATTCTTTCCATCAGATTAGGTATATGCATTATGATGGAGCACCATGGTGGCATAAGATCTTCTCGATCTCGTATTCTTCTTCCCTTTCAACAAGATCTGGTGGTGAAGCTGGGAAGTTCAGTCCATGGATGGCATTTTTGTGATAGAGTGTAAGAAGCAAGGCATGGAACATGGGGTGGATCTTCCATGTCTTGGGAAGGCAGAGTTGGTATGTGATAGAAGATAAGACTTTGGTGACAGTGAAGGGTCCTTTATGTTTTGGGGAAAATTTTGGGTTGGCAACAGATCATTTGAGGTTTTTTGCCTCAAGCCAGACCTTGTCTCCTTTGGTGAACAGGGTGGAGCCATGGCAGTTGTGAGAAGCCATGACTTGATGGGCAAGTTCATGTGAAGTGAGAGCTTCATTTCATGTGGTGGTAAGGGCTTTAATATGGCTTTCAACTACGGGAAAGTCAGTAACTGGAATTACTATGGGAAGGGCATGAGGTTCATATCCAATCATGAGATAGAACAGAGATTGGTTCATGATGGAGTGGGGGTAGTGATTGTGAGTGAATTCTGCATAGGGAATCATTTCTGACCACAAGGTGGGGTTTGAGCCACAGAAGATCTAAAGATATGTTTTGACTTCTTGATTGACTTGCTTGGTCTCTCCATCAGTCTGAGGATAATATGCAGTGGAGAGGGAGAGGTCGTAGTTGAGCATCTTTCCAAGTTCTTTTGTGAAGAAGGAGGTGAATTAAGGACCACAATCGGAGATGATTTTGTCATAAAGTCCAGAGTGGAGGTAAATTTTGTGGAAAAAGAGTGCTGCAACTCCTTCTGCAGTGATGGTTTTCTTGGTGGGGCAGAGAATTACCCCCTTCATAAGCCCATGGTCAACCATGATCAAGATGGAATTGAAGCCAGCAGAGATGGGAAGATCCAAAATTAAATCACAAGAGATCTGTTGGAATGGATGGGTGCAAGTGGATTTAATGGGTGTCAGTGGTGGGATGGTGGGATGTGTGTTGGACTTGTTTTGCTGGCATGTGGCACAGCTGTCAACATACTTGCACATGAACTGGTCAAGTACGGGCCACCAGAACTCATTAGCAATGAGTTGGCATGTCTTCAGGTAACTGGGGTGCCTGGTGGTCTTGTAGTCATGGCAGTGGGTGATGATGGAGCAGCAAAGGTTGCCAGTTAGGGGAACATAGACACATCCTTTGTATGTCAGGACGCTGTGATCATGTTTCCAGCCAGAGAGATAGGAGCAAAAGGCAGCAGGAATATCAGATTCCAGACTGGACTGGAGATACTGACAGGTAAGGGGGTCATCATTCGATGTGGAAGAGATACAGTCATGCAGAACCATGTCTATGATGTTGACGAACATGAAGTTAGGGAGGAGGATGGTGTTATCATTGTCTATTTCCAATGTGAGGAGATCTGGACAATGGGAGAGTGCATCAGGGCTGGCAAGGAGTTTCCCTGGGATGTGGATCATATGAAGGTTAAAGTCTGCAAGATCAAGAAGCCAATGGGCTTGGTGATGGTTGACTTTTGTGCTTGATGGAAGTACATCAAATTCTTATGATCAGTAAAGACCTGGATAGGAAACAGGGAACTATGGAGGTATTGCCTCCAGGCGTTAAGGGCTCAAATGACTGCAAGGAGTTCTCAGTTGTAGATGTCATAGTTTCATTCTGCAGGAATGAAAGATTGTGAGAGGTAGGAACAGGGATGCCAGTTGCCATTGACATCTGTTTGAAGAAGGATAACACTAGAGGCATCATGTGAGGCATTAGTGGTGATGGTAAAGGGTTTCAAGAAATTGGGGAGGTGCAAAATGGGTTTAGAGAGGAAGAGTCCCTTGAGATGATCGAAGGCACATTGACAAGTGGGGGTCCGATTCCAATGGTGGTCTTTCTTGGTTAAGTCCAAGAGGGGGCAAGTGACAGTAGAGTAGTTAGGGATAAACTGATGGTAGAAGTTGGCAAAGCTAAGGAAGGAACAAACATTCTTGACTTTGGGAGGACTTAGCCAAGAAGCAATGCCATCAAGTTTGATGGGGTCCATCATGAGTTGTTCTGGTTTGATGATCATCCCAAGGTATTCTACCTTAGGGATAGCAAAGTTGCATTTCTCCAGTTTGAGATGAAGATCAAGCTCAGTCATGCATTGTAAAACTTGGCAGGTCCATTCTATGTGGGTTTTCTTGTCAGAGGAGTAGATAAGGAGGTTATTCATATAGATGACAAGCCATCCTTTGGCAATCATGTCTCTGAATGAGTTGTTCATAAAATGTTGGAATGTGGTGGGTGAATTGTTTAGTCTGAAGAACATGACAATTTGATTTAAATAACTCTTTGTGTGTAATGAACATGGCTTTCCATTGGTGTCTGTCTTTGATTTGGACATTATTGTATCCCCAATGGATGTTGAACTTGGTAAAGACCTTGGTGTCTTTGAGTTTGTCAATGAGGTCAGAGATCAAGGGGAGGCCATAGGCATTACAAACAGTGTGTTCATTTAGATAGCAGTAGTCTTGATAGGGATGGAGTTTCCCATCTTTCTTTTTAATGAAGAAGAAAGGGGAGGATTGTGGTGAATTGGAGGGATGAATCTTTCTAGAGGCAAGGTTTTCTTTGAGAAAGGCTTTGGTTGCCTTTTGTTCTTCTGGGGAAAGGGGGTACACTTTGCTGATCTTTGGAATGAAAGATTTGTCAAGATTGATCTTGTGATCATAGGGTTGTGATGGGGGAACATGGTCAGTGGATTCCTTGACAAAGACATGGGTGTAGTTGGTATATTATAATGAAAGAACGATTTGGGGTTTCACTTTTTCTTGAGCAATGGTGAGGTTGGTGGAAATTGTGAGTTTTCTTATTATAGGATCAGACAGGAGGTATCAGGAATCACCACAGATAATGCAGTTAATGCTGCAATTATAAAGGGATGACTCTAGGTAAAACTTTGAAGTGGCATAGTCCAGGAATTCATGGTTCAAGTAGTCAAAGAACCATTCATATTGAACGGGGTTGACATTTACATGATGGACAGTACATGGGGTTACTTTCTTAAAGAAAGCATCATGGCATTTGGTGTTGGCAGCATGGGTGGAGTACAGTTCTTTTGACTGATTGCAGAATTTGGGGATGTTGATGGTTTGGCAGGCCCAATCAATAGACAGGTTTTTGGCATGAAGCCAGGGGGTTCCTAGGATGACATTGTTATGTCCACAAGACATGACATGAAAGAGATGTCATTGGGTGACACCCTTGATGTTTGTGAACAAGGTACAGGTGTAATGGATTTCTCCATTTTTGTTGGTGATGCTATCCATATTTTGAATGTAGATGGGAATGGCAAGTTTATCAAGGGTGAGTCAGTGTTTCCTGGCAAATTGCCAGTCAATGCAGGAGATGTCAGCGCCAGAGTCAACAAGGGTGTGGGTGTCTACAACTTTTAATGTGTGCAAGGAAGTGACAAGTTGTAAAGAGATCCTTATAGATTTAGGAGATGAGGATACAAGTACAGGGGCACACATTATAAGGGGAGTACTCTATGTAGAAGGGGTACTCTGCTTCAAAAATCCTAAGTGGCAGTGAAAGATACCCTAGCTACTCCTTTGGGTTCCTCCTCATTATCCTCAACCTCCTCAAGCTTAAGGATGTCTTGGTTTTTCTTGACTCAGTGCACCCTGGGTTTGATTGGGGTGGTGAACATGGGGCAGTTGTTGCTAATGTAACCTCCCTTTCTGCAATGGAAGCAGAGGTTGTTGGTGATGCAATGTTTGCATTCTTCAGGGGTTAGCTTGGGGATGTGGGCAGCATCCACATCCATGGTGTTGGGGCCACAAGTGGCAGAGGTGATTGTAGGGGATGAGAAGGAGTGGAATAGCTGGTAGGTGGGGTGGGCATTTTTTTGGGCAATCTCATTGGCACAGTCCCATTGGTTCTGGAAATGGATGGCTTTTTCAAACCACACTGTGACAGTGGAGGGGATGGTGTCCATGAAGACAATTCATCACATGAGGGTGGAGGGAATGGTGGTGGAGAAGTAGCTGATGAGAACATTGTCATTGGTGGTGGAAGTAAGAGCAGCTTTGCTCTGAAATTCAGCAATGTAGGAAGAGAGAGGGGTTCCATGGGGAGTTTTTGTTTTTCTTAGTCATGTGGAAGGTAAAGAGCCATGCGACAGCATTCCCAATAGTCTCTTAGTGAAGGAAGATCTTGTTGAATAACTTGATAAACTCATCAATTGTTCTGAATTTGACAGTAGTGCTGGAGATGGCCTTCTGTTGGAAGGTGTTGGCCCAGACAAGTGCTAAGCCTTTGTTCATGTAAGAAAGGGCGAAAGCAACTTTCTTGGAATCATCATTGTAGACTTCCTTGTTGACCTCAAGGTAGGTAAGGATCACATTGAGCCATTATGTAGATTTGTCATAGGAGCCATCAAAGGAGTTGGGAGTTCTGAGGTAGAGTTTGGTGGGCTTGGTTGAAGAAGACATGTAGGGTGTAAGGATACTGTGAATGGATGGAGGGGTTGGTGGGAGATCATCTATGGTAAAAAGGGGAGGAGGGGGGTTGATGGTCAGGTTAGGGAGTTCTTGGTAGAGTTGAGTGGTGTCTTTTTTAGCAGAGATGTTGATGTCTTGGTTAAAGATGTTGGTGGATGTGGAGTATTGGCTTTTGGTGTCAAAAGAGGATTCTTCTAGTTTGGGGTCAAGGTTTCATAGGCAAAGTCCCCAATAGGAGGACGAGGATGAAGGTACATGGGAAATGGTTGTAGTAGTATGATGGTGGTACCCACAAGAACAAAGCTAGGTCTTTTGTTACATGTAGTCTCAAATAGGGTGTACATATGACTTTGTGATGAAGATGAAGAATACAGTGAGGTGTCTCATGTATGACAAGGCACATAAAGCAGTAACACTTTTTCACAAATTGCCAGCCAGCCAATGTGTTATTTTGCTATAAATGACCAGCTAGCCAACATTGGCCAATCCCATGAAATTAGTGTGAACAACAGGTTGGCCAGCAATAGCAGAACCCCATTGTCCACAGACTGGCTGCTTCCTTGCACATTTTGCTACTTGGCCCATCCCTGCTTAACATTCGCTAACTGACCTGAATGACTGGCAAATGGGCTACTGCTCACATCTCGCCACTTGGCCAATGCCATTCAACAATCCCTGACTGACTGGCCTATAGCCTACTGCTTGCATTTTGCCGCTTAGCCATTCTAACTTGACAATCACTGACCAACCTGACTAGCTGGCCCATGGGCCACTGCTCACATTTTGCCACTTGGCCTCTCCACACTTGAAAATAGCTGACTGACTGGCCCATGCATCACTGGCTGCATCTCACTGCTTGGTCAATCACCACTCTGACAATCTCTGACTGGTTGGCCCATGCTCCACTGATTGCATTTTGAAGTTTGGCCAATTTCCTCTTGACAATTGCTGACTAACTAGCCCATGGGCCACTGCTCACATTTCATCACTTGGCCTATCCCTACTCAACAAATAAATTGTTTAGTCATTAACTGGCTGGCCTATCCTATCAGGTTGGAGTGAGCTGCAAGGGTTGGATGAGACCTTGCAAATGCCTGATGGGGGTCCACACACTCATTGATTGCAGATATATGTACATATACTATATAATACAGATCAGTGGTCTGGCTATTGCAATGGGAAGGTGCTATGTGAGATGGAGGCTTTGAGTGCAAGTGTGAAGTGCTAGCCAACCCCAAGTGGGAACCTGTTAGGTTGGAGTGAGCCATGAGGGCAGGATGGGACTATGCAGATGGGCCTGAAACTGACTGTCAGGGCCCTTGGAGGAGCTGCAAGATAGTGGGTTTATATAAAGGGTGTGGTGTGGCGGATGCAAGAAAACTGTTACACGTAGCGTACACAATAGGCTTAACCCCTAAGGCTTACTGACTCGAGTGATACTCATAAAAAGACCAACTCTAGAGACAGCAGGAATGAAGAGGGATGAAGGATCATTCAAGGGATTTCCTTGAACAAGACAAGGACAGATGAGTGATGAAGGATCGGTCAAGGGGTTTCCTTGAGCAAGACGAAGACTAAGAGTTCAACTTAGGGAAGTCGTGAGAATTGGACTTGAAAGTATGCTAGTATTGTGCAGATCAAGACTAATGTACATGTGGATCAAGCAAGGTATTTATACATGTCTACCCTGTGCACAGACCAAGGAATCAAAAAAGGAAATAAAAACAAGAAAGGAAAAAGAACAGCAGAGAATGTCATGGAACATGGGGAGAGTTAGCCATCGTGTGAGAGCATAGCATGAGGGTGATTGAAAGAGGAAGAAGTTACACAGGGTAAGTGAATCAAGGTAAATGAGATGGGTCTGGTGGTCAAAAGAAAAGCAGAGTAGGAATAATGGTGGTCACCTTGCCAGTTGACAAAGGAAGAGGAGAAGAGAAAGAGGATGAGGTGATGAAAAAGAAGATAAACCGTAACATTACCCCCTTCGTAGAGTCGAGCCCCAGGCTCGACAGTCAACTCTGGTTGTCCCCAGAAGGTGATTCACAGAAAGAGAGGTTCGTCAGTTGTTGTTCTCCAAAGAAAATGAGCAGGGTACGTGTGCAGACAGACATAGATCGAGAATGTGTCCTGGTTGAGTGCAAAGCCCACAGTTATGGTGGGGACAGTATCGGTCATGATGTCCCCAATTACAACAGAAGTCACATTGGATAGATAGGCAACTATGCAGAGGGTGACCAGGGGTGGAGATGTGGCAGTGAGGGCATGAATAGTCGGGGCAGTTCTCTCGCACGTGACCAAGAGTATGACATTGAAAGCACCGGGTGGACGAAGAGGTGAGAGGGAGATGGTAATGATCGGGCAGAGGGAGGACTTGAGTCGGGGAGGATAAGGTCCGATTGCCATCAGGGAGAGTGATCCACTATGGGTGGTCATGAGGAATTGGGATGGCTGCTGTGATGGGGTCTTCGTCTTCGCTATCAGTGGGGGCTCAGTCGGATTCCACTGTGGTGGGAGTATCTGCAGGGGGAGGAGAAGAAAGACGAGAAGAGAGGGAACATGGAGGGGGAATAGGGATTGGAGCACGAGGAGGAAAACAAGAGGTGAGGGTGTCCATGGATGAGAGGTAATGTTAAGACCGGTTTTACTCCAGAGGTAACTCCGATGAAGTCCGGAGTTAGGAGTGGATGGGACTTGGCTTCACCGTGTGTGGTGCGCCCTTGTCTTCACACTGGTCCTGTATTTCGGAGTTGGTCGGACGGAGGAGTAAGGACTCAACACGAAGTGTGAATAAGTCAGTCAGAGAGGGTCGGAGTAGGAGGAGTAAGTCTAATGTGATATTCAAACTAGAGTATGAGTATCGAGTACAGAGGATTTATATACGGAGGCAGAGTTAGGAAAATACTCGTATATGGACAGAGGCAGAGATGGAGGAAAAGTAAGCCGGAGCTGTGTCCACAGTTGAACACAGCTGTGGTCGAATCTAAGAAGCGAGTCTAATACAAAAGAGTCAAAGGAACAAGGAACAGAATGAAGAAGAATATAAGAAGGAACTCCAGGAACTCCTAAGTGCTTCTTGGGCGAAAGTGCTCCGGAGTTGGTGGACTTGAGAGCGGAGCTCCGGAGTTGAACTTAACGCGATTTCCTGGATGTGACAGTATCCCCCTTCTAGGCCTGAACCCCTGAAGGCCTAAGCATATAACAATGCGGAGTGGGAAAATCAGAGTCCGAAACCTTGCTTATTGTCCGGCTGCGTATAAAGTCCGCCGCGGCTAGTTGCCGCTCCTTAATTCACAACCACTACCATGTCCGCCCCCCTCGGTAACATCAGAGGCTGGTCCAAGGAGCAACTCAAGGAGAACGAGAATGACGAAGACGGCGTTAGCACCGCCAAGTTCAACGAATGCCGGAGGCGAGCGAAGGTTCGGAAGGAGGAGACAGAGCGAAAGGTGCGTGAGGAGGCCAAATGAAAGGCGCGCGAGGAGGCTGTGCGAAAGGCGTGCGAGGAGGCTGTGCGCCGCCAGGCAGAGGAGAAGCGGAGGCAGAGAGGGAGGCACGAGAGGAGGCGGAGCGCAGGGCGGAGAGGCAGAAGGCTGAGGAAGTGGCCAAGAAAAGAGTGAGTACATCACTCATCCACTCGACTGAGCTAATCGGAGGTAGGCAGAGGAGATCGCCATGCAACAGAGCGGCAAAGGGAAGGGGAAGGTGCCGGAGGCACCAGTGTGCAACCGCTGCGTGGAGTGCAGGCTCAAGTGTGAACTTGGGCCCAGTAAGTCGACCTCGTGCAACGAGTGTCGCGAGGCCAAGGCCAAGTGCGAGCGGCCTGGTGAGCAGAAGCCGGAGAGGAAGCGCAAGCGAGCGCAGGTGGAGGAACCGGAGGCGGGGCCAAGCGGCTCAAAGAGGGCGAAGAGGGCGTTGAAGGAGAGCGACAGGATGGCGGTGCTGGCGGAGGTGCTGAGGGGGGGTCTAAGGACCATCACAGAAGCCCTCGACAGGCAGGGGAGGCTCCTCCAAAAGTTGGTGGAGCTGGAGGCGGACAAGGTGGAGTTGATGCAGGTGGAGCGGTGGCAGTCGGAGGACGAGGAGGACGAAGAAGAAGAAGAAGTGGAGGAAGGAGAAGAAGGAGAGGTAGAAGGAGATCTGCCGGAGTTGGCAAAAGAGAAAGAGGAGAACGGAGATGGGTTGGAGGAGGAGGAAGAAGAGGAGAAGGAAGTAGTGTAGTTCTCCTCGCTCTTTGCCTGCCGTACATACATTAATTGTAATTGTTTTGCTCATGCGATCAAGTGGAGTGAGGTCCAGCCTTGTCCGGGTATCGGAGATGATAAGCTTGAACAAGCTTAGAGGCATGCTCAAGTTCGTCAGCCAATAACCAAGATGTTTCTTCGTCTGTACCTTCATATCCGGACCAACAGACTAGGTACAGGAGTTTGCAATTCCGGCGTCGACGGTCGATCTTGGAGTCGAGGATCTCAGAGATCTCGTACTCGGCTTCGCCGTCGATGTCTACCGGAGGCGGCGGAGTTTGTACACAATTGGGGATCGTGTTTGGTGTCGCAGGTTCTAGCTGCGAAACATGGAAGACGGGGTGAACGGATTTCATGGAGTCTGGAAGTCGGAGTGTGATGGAGTGAGTGCCTGGCTGTGCGATGATTGTGAAAGGCCCAAGGTTTCTCTCGGAGAGTTTCCTCGAGGGCCTAGTGGTGCAGAAGTACTTAGCTTTGACAAACGCCTGTTCACTGACTTTGAAGTCCAGTGTGGGAGTTCGTCTAGCATCCGCAGGTCCTTGGTATCGTACTTGTGCTGCGGCCATTTCCTCACGGAGGAACTGATGGAGGGAATCAAGATCGACAGAGTATTCATGAGCTCGTTCAGAGGTAAGGTCTCGTTCGGGGTGTATGGAGATGTTGGGGTGGTAGCCCTTGTTGGCGAAGAAGGGAGAGATGCCAGTTGTTGCGTTTGGAGCATTGTTGTACGAGAACTCCGCAAGTGGCAGGAGTTCGGACCAGTTGTCTTGCTGGTAATTGCAATAAATGCGTAAGTACTGCTCTAACGTTTGGTTCATCCTTTCTGTCTGACCATCTCCTTCCGGGTGATATCCGGAGGTAAAGTGGAGGCGAATGTCCAGGGCCTTACCTAGAGACCTAAAAAAGTGGGAGACGAACTCGGAACCTCTATCGGAGGTGATGTGGGAGGGGACTCCGTGCTTCGAAAAGACATGGAGGAGGAAGAGTTTGGCTAACTCCAGAGAAGTGATCGTGTCGTTGGTAGGGATAAAGATGCACTGTTTGGATAGACGATCCACGACCACTAAGATAGCTGTATGTCCGGAGGAGGCCGGGAGATGTTCGATGAAGTCCATGGAGATGGAGTTCCATGGCTTCGAAGGGATGGGGAGTTGTTTTAGGAGTCCGTATGGCTTATGCCTTGGAACCTTCACGCGCGCACAGGTGGTACATAAGGAGACGTACTCTTTGATGTAAGTCTGTACTCCTGGCCAGGTGTACTCGCGGCGTACAAGTTCTAAGGTCCGGTTCTGTCCGAAGTGTTTGGAAAGAGGGTGATTGTGCTTGTAGCGGAGAACACGAAGACGGAGGTCGTTGGAGTCGGGGACATAGATGTGATTGTCGAGATGGAGAAAACCGTCGGAGTCGACTGACCAACGAGAGGTTGATGGTTCGGAGGTGGACAGATGGATGGAAGCCAAAGGATTGGAGGGAAGAGCGGAGAGGATATCGGCATGGAGTAGCTCGACATCAAGGAGGGTGCTTGCCCGGAGGACTGGAGCAGCGAGATAGGTAGCTCGCAGGGAAGAAGTGAGCTGTTCCTGGGTAAAGACTGGGTGGAAGTTGTGGGGGTTGACATGGGCGTAATCCCTATCCCCCTCTTTGGGATAGATGTCCCAGCGTCTAGTGAGGGCATCGGGCTTAGCTCCAAGGCGTCCGGGACGGAAACGAACGATGAGGTTGAACTGGGAGAGGAACTCCGACCAGCAGGCTTGCCGCCGAGTCAGGAGTTTAGTGGTCGCGAAGTATTCCAGGTTCTTGTGGTCGGTGACGACATCAACGGGAGTTGCGGAGCCTTCAAGATAGTGGCGCCAGGACCTAAAAGCCTCGTGGATAGCGAGGAGCTCCTTGTCGTGGGTGTCGTAGTTGAGCTCCGGAGCGGACAAAGTCCGTGAGTAGTAAGCGACAGGCCTAATCTCCTCGTCTGGACAACGAATGGAGAGAATGCTAGCGATGGCATAATCGGAGGCGTCGGTTTCCACAATGATTGGAGCGTCCGGAACCCAATGCGTGAGGATAGGAGCAGAGGTGAAAGCGTCTTTCAGGTTCTGGAAGGCAGAACGATAGGAGTCACTGAAGTTCCATGGAATACCCTTGCGGGTGAGGCGGGTCAAAGGAGTGACGATACCGGAGTAGTTGTCTATGAAGCATCTGTAAAAATTCGCAAAGCCAAGGAAGGACTGAACGTCTTTGATTTTCCGAGGCTCGGGCCAGTCTTGAATGGACTTCACCTTCTCTGGAGACATTGTAAGTCCGGAGGGTGAAAGGTGGTAACCAAGGTACTCGGTAGATTCAGTGTGGAACTCACACTTCTCGGGTTTGGCGAAGAGGCCGTTTGCGCGGAGTCGCCGGAGGACTTCCCGGACATGTTTCTTGTGAGAAGCCATGTCAGCAGAGTAGATGAGGATGTCGTCGAGGTAAACCACTATGCAAACTTCTAAGAGATCTGCAAAGACAGTATTGACGAAGCGTTGAAACGCTGCCGGAGCGTTTGTGAGACCAAAGGGCATTACTAGCCACTCATAGGAGCCATAGCACGTTCGGAAGGATGTCTTCCATTCGTCTCCGTCGGCAATACGAACCAGATGGTAGGCATGTCGGAGATCGATCTTGGAGTAGACTTTAGTGCGACTTGGAGTGTCTAGGAGATCGGAAATGCGAGGGAGTGGGTATCTATCTTTTTTTGTGATTTTGTTTAGTCCTCAGAAGTCGACGCAAAGGTGGAGCGAACCGTCCTTCTTGCGGACAAACAGGACTGGAGTGGCATGAGTGGAGGAGGAAGGGCGGATGAAACCCATAGCTAAATGCTCATCTAGGAACTCACGAAGGGAACTGAGCTCGAAGGAAGAAAGGGAGTAGGTAGCTCCCAGAGGAGGGGAGGCGCCGTCTTCCAGGTTGATCTTCAGATCATGTTCACAATGGGGAGCTAGCGTGTCTGCCTTGCTCTTGCTGAAGACGTCAGCAAAGTCGTGGTAGTCCAGAGGAACCCCGGACAGATCTGTTGTTTCTGGAGTAATGAAAGCGGAGCGGAGATTACTCTCCTGGGGGTGGAGTTGCATGCTGAACTGCACGGAGCCTTCAAGGCGACAGGCCAGCGCGAAAGCTGGTGCGCTAATCAGGGCAATGTGAGGAGCAGTGCAGTCAGAGAAACGTGGTGGATCGGATGTGGTAGGTTCAGCAGACAACGGAGGAGTCGAAGGCTGTGGAGAAGCATGCGGAGTTGCTGGCATGGACTGTTCTGGTGAACGGAAAGAGATACTGCTTGTAACCCAATCAATCAACGGATTGTTGTGGGTAAGCCAGTTGTGTTCAAGGACAAGGGAACAGGAGCCATCCAACGGAGTGACATAAAACGATGTCGGAGTGATACCACCGGTTTCGAAACGGACGGAGAGGGTAATTGCTCGTGTGATTGTGCTGTTCGTGGTGCCGTCGAAGAGACGGAGTTTGAGCGGGGGCACGGGATAAGTTGAAAGCGAGTGTTTATTTACAAAGGTTGTATCTATAAAACAATCGGAGGAGCCGGAGTCTACTAACGTGGGGAAAGCAGAGATGGGGTACGAAACTAAGGTAATGGAGGGCATGAGGGACGTAGGATCTGAAAGAGCAGACACGTTGAGACGAATCTCCTTTGGTGCACGGATGGGGTCAACGCAACCTCCTGGCCGTGCGGAGTCACGGAGGTCACTGCCTATTTTTTTGACTCCGTAGAATCATCCGGTTTGGTTTCCGGAGTTGTTGTCGTGATGCGACCCTTGGAAGCCCTAGAAGTGGACTTCAGGCAATCCTTTGCCATGTGGCCTCCAGCCCCACAGAACATGCAGAGCTTGTTGTCAAAGCGGCGCTTTCTCTCATCGGAGGTGAGCTTGCCGTCGCTGCCGAGCTTCGACGAGAGGTCAGGCTTGGGTGGTTTGGCAGAGGAAGTGGAGGTGGTGGCCTTGTCTTTAGAACCACCGGAACGCGGAGCGGGAGAGGACGAGGTTGGTTTGGCGGAGGACGAAGTGGACGAGGGGATAGCAGAGGGCTTCGTCTGGCGACTGATTTCGGACTTGTGCTCCCAGTAGCGCGCGTCGATGGATTGTGCCAGGTGGCGGAGCTCAGAGAGAGTGGGAGGCTTCCCTATACGAGAGACCTCATCCTTGATATGGTCAGGCAGACCGTTATAGAAGTGGTGCCTAAGGGCACCTTCTCCGTAACCCCGGACTTGTGAAGCGATCCGGTTAAACTCGACCACATACTTGTTGATGCGCTGAGCATCTTTCATGGAGAGGTGATCTAGCTGGTGTTCCACATCTCCGACAGGATCGTGCGGACCAAAATTCGTCCGGAGTTCGAGAACGAACTCCTTATAGTTGTTCATCCACAATGGACGAAGGTTAGGATCTTCCATCTCGAGGAGGTCCGGCTCGAACCACTCGAGTGCCATACCTTTGAGGTAGGACTGCGCGAACGTAACTTTAGCGCGGCCCGTGGCAAAGGCCTTAGGGCGGTCTTGGAAATTGAGCTCGCATTGCACAAGGAAAACCCGGAGTTTGCAGGGGTCCGTCCCGTCAAACTGGTCCGGTTCTCGAACTTTAGTGCGCTGCGTGGTTTCGGAGGTGAGAGGGGCATGACGAGAAGAATGAGCGAGGCTCGCGATGGCGTTCGCGAGGAGGGCAAGGGTGTCTCTCGGGACGCGCTCACCTTCGGAGTCGGGGTGGTCAGGGAACAAGTCCTCCTCAGGGATGCCTGGATCATCTGGGTCATCTCCAGGGTCACCTGGGCCCTCGGGAGGGCCTTCGGGAGGGCCGTCAGGGCCTTCGTTGGGAGGAGTGCGGAAGAGGTCGTCAACGGAGTGGTGACTGGGCAAGGGAGTTTCGTCGCTGTCAGGGAGCACTTCGATGCGCGCGCCCGGAGTTGGAGATCTCGGGCGTGGGCGCGACGCAGAGGCAGAAGTGTCTGCCGCGACTGGACGAGCGGAGAAGCTGCGGAAGCGATTGGAGGTGTCCCGCAGA
>JBBPNZ010000512.1:0-18357 GCA_038091195.1 Phylloporus rhodoxanthus | reverse complement strand
CTGCAAAGAGTTCGGCCCCGATCTGTGCCAAGTTCATGACTTGACTAGGGTCGTTAGAATGGTGTCTGGAGTTCTTGCGGAGGGTCGCGGACTTTTTGACACCGTCTGGACCTGCCCAGGGTGCCATGCCAGTTTTATTGTCCAGGGAGACGTTGGCGCCTTCTGGCATAACTGCTGGACTGATGGCTGAACGATTGAGCTCAATGTTATCTGGAGAGCCAGCTAATTTTGCAGAGAGGAACCAGTTGAAAACACATGCCATGGCGAATCGGACAAGCACGAGACCGAGGATGACGATGAGACCGACATAGAGAAATAATGATGAGACGAAACAACCGGGGGAGATTTTGTCTATGTTGCCAGCGTAGTATCTTTGAGTGAGACAGGGAACGGCAGATTTGGTTGTGGCATTATTGTAGAATAACATAGTGGCATCCTTTCCGGTGGTATTATCGAAGACGGTGCGAATGGCGGAATCGACGGGATCGGAGGAAATGGGGTTAGGATGCAGTGACATGTAGGGGTTCATATTGAGGACGGCGCCATCGATCACAAAATAATTGGAGAGGGCGGCCACCTGGAGCCAGTCATAACCAAGGAGTTGAGGGGTTTCCTGTATGTTGAGCTGGGAGAAGGTAGACGAATCAGTGAGAGAGCCTAGGGGACAAGGGGTGGCGGAGCTGCATGGATCGTCTGTTGCGGCATGGAAGCTGAGACCAATGCAGGCGGCATACTGGGAGGCGGTGCGGGTAAAGTAGGGAGTGATGTCTTGACCGGACTGTTGTTGAGTGAGTGCATCGAGATTGAGGCCTGGGGGACTCTGTGCATTGGTGACATTGAAGACGACGCCCTGTATGCTGAGTGTTCCAAAGACGGAGCCAAGGGTAGTGTAACGAGCGGAAGTGGTGCTAGAGGTCGAGGGACAAAGGACCTTTTGGGTACCGACTGTGAGGAAAGCGACGGCGAGGCAAAGGACCAGGATGATGAAGCAAAGGGCGATCTTCTCCCTCCAAGCCTGAATCGTGTTCTTGTCCTTGAGACCGGCGATGGACGCGAGTAAGAAGGAGGGTGCCCAGAAAGTGACGAGTTGAGAGAAGACGCGCCATGGGTCAAAACCATGGCCGATAGCAGAGCCTGGTACCCAACCAGAGGCGGTGGGAACGAGAGACGAGGGTGGGTTGATGAGGGGTACGGGTGCAACACTGCGCTCCGGGCGAGTGAGAGTCTTTGCGCGACGTATTGTTGTGCCGGTTGCTGGCCGCGATGTCGACGGACGAGCTGGCTGGTAGGCGACATGGACTGAGCGAGACATGAAGAGAGAGGAAAGAAAAACGAAAGACGAAAGTGGGGGTAACGAGGAAGTTAGTAGTCGGCTACACTTGGTCATGTCCGACTACGATTCATGGATACTCCAGGTGGGTGAATTCTCTTCTTCGTTGGCGTATCTGATGGTAAAAGCTCGTTCCTTTGGCTTCTCAGCACCATATGAGCGAGTACAGTCGCCTAAAGCATGGCCATAGAGGTACATATAACCCGATATCTCAGTTCTTGCCAGTCTCACCCAGTGTTCAAGGTTCCCCCGTCTCGTACGTCCCAATGTCCCTCCATCTCCCAGACATCGTCCGTGCCCTCCGTGAACGCCAGAAAAAATACGCAGACCAGCTTCTCTGGTGGCCCTGTACCTCCCCTTCTAATAGAGAATCCAGCCCAGTCATACCCGTAGCCAGGCAACGCGCCGCACTCGCCACGGGGGAGGCAATTCCACATCCAGACCTGCACCTCCAACTCTCTACCGCAATCTCCGAATCCATCACCCAACGCCAGACCAACTCTACCCACGTTAAAACATCGGAAACTCACCCCATCAAGTCGGTCGTTCCACCCGTAAATGACACCCTACTCACCACTTGACAGCGTTTCGCAAATCATACCCCCAGAATCACTCATTGCAATCTCATCGCATCTCATACCATGCAAAAAGCCTTGTCCTGTCTTGTTCGAAATACATCTCCCCTACAACCCCGACTTGATTCCCCGATATCCACAACTACTTCCCTCATGTGTACCACCCAACCCCACATCTTCCTCGCAACACAAATATTTGCCTTCAACTTCCTCTGTCACCAGCGCTCTCAACACAAGAATTCCCTTCTCTTCTCTCCCAGTTCCCCCGTCAAGAATATTGCTGTCCCTCAAGCGTACCTTCAAGGCTCACTCCGTTTCCGACGGGCCCTCCGAACGGGAAGTCCTAGATGCGGCATCATGTCATCCCATTCAGACATCACAGTGCCTTCCACCGATTCTCACTCTCCCAACTACCTATGCATTGCATCCATTCTCACCCCACGTGTGAGTGCTACCTTGGCTTAATTAGACCTTTGTCTGACTTGGCTTAGCCGTCTACCAGCGTCACCGTCCAATAAAGTTTCCAAGTTTCGAGCTTCAAGGTCCCGATCATCTTCCACATCATCTTCCGGGAAAGGTGCCATGAATCCAAGACCCCTGAAGCTTGGAAACCTCCTGCTGTCTTCTTGCCCTGGTAAGAAAGGTTGGTCTTTCTGCTCCATCTGATCACCTCCCTTCCATCAACATTACATTCTTTGCAAGTACGGCTTAGCGGACCTGTGCGCGGTCGGAGTGCGATTTGTCGAGATCTCGACGCCGATCTGCGACGTATGAAGATGCTTGGGGCGCGCTGCGTCGTCTGGTAATTACCATTCTATCACAATGTTAACATCATGAATGACATTATCAAAAGCTGTCTCGACGACGAAGAATTGGAATTTCTTATTGGTGCTTCATGGACCGAATACTGTCAAATCGCACATCGAGAGGGTCTCGATGTCCTACGGTACGGATTCCGCAGTATACGCCGTCCTTTGGAACTGATACACTGTCGCAGCATTCCCCTACCAGAAGGGCTTGCTCCGCTTTCACCCAAAGCCCTGGACGCTGATATTGATCGGATCATTCAAAGATACACCCTACAGGGGTCATCTGTGTTGGTGCACTGCCGTGGGGGCGTCGGTCGTGCCGGACTCTTTGCTTGTTGCTGGATGCTCAAGCTTGGTCTCTGTGGATGGATCGAAACCGACGTTTCACCGGGCCTATCCGAGACGAAGCGTGACGATGACCTATCAGAGAAATTCCGATGGGACAGCGAAACCGTGGTGGGGAGAGATACGTTGCAGATGGTGGAGCGCGTCATTGAAGTGATACGAAGGCGAAGAAGCGTCAAAGCTATCGAGACACTGGAACAAGTTCAGTTCTTGGTCGAGTATGTCGACTATTTGAGAGCATGTGGACGTGCAGGAGGAGATTCTTGCAGCTCACCGTCATCGTCCTAATCCTAATATCTTTATTGTTACAGTAAGTAAGTAAAATTTGGACTCCAAACATAGGAACAGTAATGTACATAGGCCATGTTAAATAATTACTTGGGGTATATAAGGGACTAGCGCCACTGGATGTTAGCTCCCGAGTGGTCGAGATCACCATTCACGTAGCGTCTTGGAAAGCGATGCCCGTCAAGAGTGGAAACGCAACTGCTACTATCATTTGCGACTCTCTCGTCGAACCACAACCGCTCTTCTCCCGGCACGTCCCCAGACGCCCTCCGCGATTGCTCAATCTTCCGGCTGACAAGGTCGGCATCTTTGACTGAGAAGCCGCACTGCTTGACCAGTTTCTTCTTCAAATCACGGCCATCAAAGGATTTTCTGAGACGCGGAGACAGCAAAGTGCGCATATGCAGCACTATCCGCTTGACCCAACTCGCCTTCTCTTCTTTCCAAGACCGGCCGCTAAAGTCCAGGAGAAGATCCCGGATGATCTGCTTGGATTGTTCATACTTTTTGCTGAATATATCTTGGTAGCCGCGGGTAGTCGTGATGCACGCATGCCCAAAGAACCTGAGTCCGTACTCCTTGATGGCCTTCTCGTTCTCTCTCCACCACTCCTCCATGTCGTCATACATCTCTAGGTGCGTCACGGCGACGACGACGGGAATCTGGCGGTTGCACAGCACATCTACGAAAAGTTTGTACGTCTGCTGCATCGTGATGGAGATCCGTCCGGCCTTCATGCAGAACACGAGGAGACTGATCCCGCCAGACCGCTCGAGTCTGGAAATGAGTGCGTACGCCTGGTGGACGGCGTCCAGGTAGTCGCTCGTCCTCATGTTACCCTGGGCCTCGTGCAGCCCAGCTGTGTCGTGCAAGACAAACTCGACGCCGTCGAGGGTGACGGGATATTCTGTTGATTGGAGCGTGCAGCTCTTTGCACCAGCGGAAGTGGTGGCGCTGTTTTTGCCTGTGATAAGATTGACGAGGGAACTCTTCCCTACGCCGACGTCACCGAAGATGATGATGTTGCGGCGGCGGGGCTGCTCAGAGAGGGTGGGACTGGAAGAAATGCTTTCAGAGTCTGACCGCATTGGGGGCAGATAAGGATGGGCAGAGGTTCAGAGGTTTAGTTGTGGGGAATCGACTCACCGTCTAGGAGTCAGGTCCTTTATGTGCAATATACATGCGACGCAGTGCACCGGGTTTGACCGGCTTCCGCGAACAAAGGACATACCTTGACGCCATATCGAGTGCACATCGCATTCTGAGGTTCAGTGATATCGACCAGGCGATATGAGCGTCTCTCCTATCAGGGTTCAACGTTCATCGATCATCGCCAATACCATTTTGGTTTACCAGATCGTCATGCATCAAGCCCCACGGAGGCCGTGCGCACAAGATAACTGGCCTGATGGCTGATGGGATCAGCTACAGAAGGGTGCTGCGTGTTCCCGGGAATCGAAACGTACCCGACCCAACGCGACCGTTGGAGTGCCCATACCTCATGCGACGCAGCGAAAGGTCCATGGCCACAACGAGGAGGAGGGAGGGTCCTGTGGAACATTTTATGGACCAACTTGTGGTGGGTGGAACCCAGCACCGCTATACTCGATCCGAGCATCGATGTCTGCAGGGTTCAGTCTTCTCGAAACTCAGAGGAATAGGTGGCATTTTTCTCGCCCTCTGAACGCCTAGTATATAGCGATCGAGTGTGCCCCGCCTTGGACAAAGGGCATCTACGTGAAGACGGGCAACTGCTTGTGGAACCACTGGTATTCCGCGCAACTTTTATGCTTCCTCGCAGTCATTTTCCACGGAAATAATGGCACAACGTGCGTGTGGTGAGTAACCCTCATTCTCAGCCTCATTGCCCCACTGTGGCGCTTGTTGCTGTGGATTCAGAAGTTCGCCGCAATCGGCGATCATGCGAAGCATCATGTTGTGGTTGCGGTTCGCCGGTTATGAGTTAGACGGCATCACAACGACGATGACGCCAATGCATGCAAGCTACAGCATGCAACCTGCCCACTCGCTCTGAGACGCCCTGACCATGTCTTATGGAACTTCCTGTATATGAATACATGTAATTAACCTTGGAAATCCTATTTATTTCGGCTATGTGCAGTTGCATCGCAGACGGTGGGCACCCGATTGGTCAATCTATATTCAATTTCCGACTCCGACTCGGCAAAACGGCAGGTAACATGCAATTTACAGAGTTGTAGTATGTAGTACAGTCAACTCCCACATAACGCATACCTGTCGGTATAGCCATGGGAGGTATGGGTTTTGAGGGAGTATGGGTTTCACAGAAAGGTCACGAAACACCACTTAGAGTGAAGGTAATTAACATTGGCTGTAGTTAGACGCTAATGTAAGATATTCTAGCTATTGACAAGTGAAACAATGGGAAGTGATTGAGAATAAGGACAAATGGCGAAGCGGCGGGTGAGGGTGCGCGCGCGGCCTTGCAGACGGGCTCCCCATGGTCGTGCGCCTTCCAGTCGTGGCGGTAAGATGGCGAAGGTGAGTGCAGCGTGTGAGCGTGCATACGTGTACACGCACACACACAGGTGGCGTGCCATGTGTGTGCGAGGGCGGGTTGTGTGTCTCCGAGAGTGAGGTGGCGAGGTGGCTACGGCGTCACGGCGTACGAGGGTAGACAAGGGTGGGTTGGACGTGCATAGGTGGCAACGGAGACAGCGAGATGTGAGGCGTTGACTCAGGCGCACGTCCGTGTGGACGTAGAGGAGAGGCGATAGCGCGTGTGAGGCATTCGCGTGGACCCCATTACGGTGCAGACAAGCAGGAGGGACGAGGTGGCGATCCGGGCGACGGCGACGGCGACGGCGTGCAAGTGCAGGCAAGAGGGATGAGATTGGTGAGGTGATATTTAGGAAGGCAAGGTCGGAGTGGGCTGGGCGTGCCCGTGTGCGCAGGAAGGGAGCGAGGCTCGGGCGCACATCGTAGGGTGACCAGAGCAGGCGAGGTGGTGGTCGGTACGAGCCCACACATGATGACGAATAATGCTTTCTTATTTTTTACTTACTTAATAATGATAAGTGGGGTGTCTGGTGTCCTTGTTAACTCAACTTGCAGGGGAATAGTTAGCCGATAAAGGCACTGAGCACTCAATTTTAGCATAAGTACACATGGGCGGCCCTGGCGGACTGCCCCCCTCGGCTAGTTTTTCAGGTAGGCTCTGCTAACCGGTCAGAGCGACTCACAGAACACGAGGTGAGGCCCAGTTCTTCATTGCTCGGCATTTCCCAGTGAACTAATGGAAACGATGTGTACAACGTGTATGCGGTGGGCAACCCTTTCAGCCTCGTTGCCTACCTCACTGTGACATGCAGTGGATTCACAGGTTCACCGCGTTTGATCAAGCGAAGCGTCATGTTGTGGTTGCGGTTAATATAGCCCTGCCATATTCAAGTCATTGATCGGCTAGCTAACTTTGCATCAAGTACTTAAAGTCCTGTCTTAACACACTTGCGACGAGGTTTGGAACGCAAACCTCTTTTACTGAATCGGCATACATGGGGCGAGGCTCGGATGTAGGTTTTTACCCTATAAATCAATGGAAATCTCATAAATGCGTTCGTGGGCAGAACTCTACCAAGGGATTGACGCCTAACGTTGCAAGCGAGCCTGCCAGGAAACGCATCGAATGGTCGCAGATAGTAGCTCTCGACCTCAATTTCGTCCTTCTGAGTCTGACGCATCCTATATAGATTCGTCGCCCTCAACACCAGCCGACAATATTTGGGATGGAACTAGAGCCCTATGTGGGCACCAAGGCCAAAGTGAGTTATCGTTCACCCTACCTTGACTGGTTTGAGTCTCAAAACATATGACCAGAGAAACAATAACCCTTCTCTCGAGGTGAGATCGTAATCTTGATCACTTTGACTAGAGTTAATTTTCTGTTCTCAGGACACCAAGGCTCGTAATATTGTGATCTTTGGTGACAGTGGGGTCGGTAAAAGCTCTCTCGTCAACATGCTCGCTGGCCACAAAACTGCGGAAACCTCTCACGGTGTCCTCGGATGCACATTTGAGAGTCGTCAATATTCGATCACCGTCAACGGTGAAAAGATCAACGTTTGGGACACCGCAGGCCTCGACGAAGGTACGCGAGGTCGGGTTCCGCCGCATATAGCCGAGAAGAGTTTAGCCAAGCTGCTCCATGAGCTACGGAATGCGAATGGTATCCACCTTCTCGTCTACTGCATTCGCGGTCCGAGTGTTCGCAAGTCGCTGGCAAGGAACTATACCATCTTTTACTCTGCGATATGCCGGAAAAAGGTCCCCATCATTGCTGTTGTGACGGGATTGGAAAACGAGCCTTTTTCGATGGATGATTGGTGGACCAGAGGCGAGAAGGAGCTGGCCAAGTACAAGATGCGCTTCGACGCCCACGCATGCGTTACAACCATTGACATGGCCACGGCTGCGTCTGTATTCCAAGAGCGCAGCCGAATGTCACAGGAGTCGGTCCGGAAGCTGATCATCGACTATTGTCACCGTGTTTCCACCCGACCATCCGATACCAACCTCTTCATCAAAGCTGCCTTGCTCGACTTTCGGTCGATGATGAAGTCTGGTTGGGAGAATGTTCAGCCAATTTCCACTGTCGTCTTTTGTCAAACCGACATTTCACTCTTCCAGCAGGGTGTCTTTGGCGATCTCAGACGCATCAGCTCTCAAATAAACGGGCGCACCTTTGTTTTTCAGCACGCTGGTGACATTTCGGAGCGCTACATCACCCCAAGGATATCAAAAGGCGGCGCCGATCTGCTGATTTTCGCTGGAACGATGTCGGATACTAACCTATATGTCTGCGAGTTTTCACCGCTATGCATTTCTATTTTTTTCCTGCTACACCAGACTTTCACTTTAGGAAGCGCAAGCTTCGTATTACTGTAATATATAGCTAGGGCGTCCTTAAAACAGGCTTACCATGCATAGTATGGCGAGGAAGGTCGTCAATGGTAACGAGTGAGCGTTTTGGGGCGAGAGCGGACAGAATGGGAGAGAAGCGTGCGGGCAGTCACGGAGAATGTGCAGCGACGCCACGACAGTAGTGCATCCCGAGCATCTTGGAGATAGGCCTGCTGGACACGCGTCGAGCGGTTTGGCTGAGAGTGGGCTCTGCCGCTGTGCAGTTATCACAGGACATGGTCTGAGGGAACGACGTGTGAGTAGTGCGCTGTGAGAATGTTACTAAAGTTCTTGCGGACCAGACGATGTCGAGACTAGATAACTCAGTTTTACCGTTGTCTGATTGGTTAGTACCCGGGCCGCCAATCACCTCACACGCTCATCGTTAATGTCCTCGTCTTTCGCCAAAACGAAACTCAAGGCAGCGAGAGACGCTCTCGGAAAGAAGCAGTATGAGGTGGCTCGTGATGCAGCGCTTCAGGTCCTGGACTATGAACCCGACAATTATAATGCGTGCGCAGCTCCACGCCATTTACCGTTGACGTAGCTGATCGAACGACAGCCATGTATTCTTGGGTCTCGCCTTCCTCGAGCTGGGAGAACACGACAACAGCGAGCAAGTAAAGCTATAGCGTGCGTTGCGTGTTCGGATGGCTTATAACCATGCAGTATTACCGCAAAGCAATCGAGTTGAAGCCCGACCAGATCCTTGCCTGGCAGGTGAGTCAGGCCTATCATCGCACATGGTTGATCAAGTCAATGGACTACACAGGGCATATCGCAACTCTACGATAAAAGTAGCCGATGGGATGCACTTTCGGAGCTACTTGAGCACATCATGCAGATGTTTGCTAAAAGGTATGAGCGTTTGCCCTCTGCCTACTATGTCTTTGCGGGACGTTTTCTTTAGTGGTGATGCCATCAAATGCGCAGAGGCTCTCCAGAAATTGATTTCAACCAGAAAAGAACACGGCACTCGTCAACAAGTAGGTCCCTTTGTCGTCACTCTAGAATATTAGATTAAAGTCGTTCTCTATCCAGGTAGTGAATGCCCTCTCCTGCTTACTGCCCGACTCGTCGTTTTCTGCGACATTTTCAAGTTTACCTCCACCAGACCTGACGAACTCAACTGCGTCTTCCATATCGGACATACAAGCCGCGGTTCACAATTCGCTCCCTATCATCGAAGAAATTATATCATTGATTGAACGGGATGAAGAAATTATCATCAAGAGCGAGTTCGATAAAAGACGGACGCGTCTAGGCGGACCTTCCCCTGACCAACTGAAGAAGGACATTGGGGTGGAAGTGTGGGGCAGTTCCAGAGTAAGATCACTTCAAACAAGGCAGTGCGTTTGCTTATCTTTTCACTAGTTGCCCGCTCTCTATCACGAAGTCTTGAATCACCTGGCTACCTCTGACGATCTCCGTCGCTCTACCGAGGCAAAACTCATCGTATACCGACAAAAATACTTTTACGCATTACCAACGACATCCCCAGACAAGGTTCCCCTTGGGAGGGAGCTGGACGAGCTTGTCAATGGTGTGGTTATCATTGGCGTACCCGATGAACTTTCCTGGTCTATATTCCTTGAAGGAAAAGATTGCGACACGATCGGTGAGTGGTTAATCGATCTTGCTTCGGTCGTCTTGGAAAAACCTGCGTAGATGGTTATGGCCTGGACTATTTCAGACAGTACATGAGGCTCTTACCGGGCACACCATTGGCGCATCTACTCGGTGGCTATTTCTTGTACACTGGAACGCCTCTGGGTGAAGAAGAAGAGGATAACAAATATCCACGTCGGGTAGTTGAAGACCGAGACCCGATTGACCTCATCATGGTAGATACCATCGATTAGTGCACTGCAATCGCTCAATTCTCCGTTAGGAAGCTTCCAGTCCACTGCCCGATTCACTCTTGGCAAATCGCATAGTGACCGAGGTCTATGTGCAGGAACTTGATTATGCTAGTGTCGTCACAGTAGCGGAAAGTGGTCTCGAGCTCGTCAGAAGGCACGAACAAAATACAGGACGTCAAATTCGCCAGTGAGTCATCATGTCCTTGAGCGGCGAACTGTAGAGTTCACGTCTTTTAGAGTACAAAAAGCGTTCAATGTGGCGCTTGCAAGTGCTCTTGTGCACCTGTATCCACCAAAACATCATCCGCGTGCGCTTCGACTCTTGGACGAAGTCCTCAGGTTTGATCCTAATAACGTGGATGCGTTGATTGGTCGTGGCTACGTTCTCCAACACACTGGGAAATGGGAGGAAGCCGAAAGCTTATTCACCAAAGCCACATCCCTGATTCCGCCGGGAACTCCCAAAAGTGTCCGTGCGAAGGAGGAAGGTGCCTGGTGTCTCAGCAGGGTTCGGGTAGAGAAAGGTATTCAGGCATTGAAGGAGGTATTGAATGATCTACAAGACGAGGAGGAACATGATATCAATCGAGCCAGGTGCCTTTGGCGCATTGGAAAATGTTGCTGGGAAATGGGAGGTTTGTCTGTATTATCCGTCTACCTGCTAATTGCTCCTTATCTCGAATGTAGTTGACTCCCGGGAAGAAGCTTTCTCCCACTTCATTAATGCTTTGAAGTGCGACCGGACATACGCGCCTGCATATACTTCTCTTGGTATATATTACTCCGAATTCGCAGATCCACCCGATCCCACGCGGGCGTCCAAGTGTTTTCAGAAAGCATTCGAACTCGATCCACGAGAGGCAGATGCCGCTAAAAGCCTTGCCGAGGGATTTGCAGACGAACGAGAATGGGACCTTGTGGAAGTTGTCGCTCGCAGGACAATCGATGGGGAGGGTGGCCTGGATGCTGGGATTCAGGCTCAAGACGGTGCAGCTATCGCAAGATACCTACCCACGAATGCTTGGGCCTGGAAAGCACTCGGTGTAGTGGAACTGGTGAGCCAAAAACTAGACTATACACTAGGTCGTCTTGATGGCATCAGATGCACAGGAATTATGCGCAATCTATTGAAGCATTTCAGGTCGCATTGCGGGCAGAACCGGAGGATCGACTCTTGTGGCTTCGTCTTGGGGAGGCCTATAGTAGGGCCGGCCGTCACGCCGCTGCGCTGAAAGCCCTCGAGAAGGCCCATGAACTTGATCCAGAGGACTGGATTTGCACTTTTTTGATCGGCGAGGTGCAGCATCAAACTGGGAGGCTTGTCGAAGCCCTCCTCTCCTTTCATTCGATTCTAGGTGCACGCCCAAAGGAAATTGGAGTGTTACTATCTGTCGCGCAAACACATTTAGACCTCGCTCATCAGGAGCGCTTTACTGGTTTCAGCGCCAGATCTGAACAATCTTTCGTTGCGGCTGTCAGAACATGCTTCATGATGTCACAGGAAGGTACTGGTCACGGAAGTGTAGCGTGGAAGATCGTCGGAGATGCTCTATTTGGTCTATCAAAGGCGCCTGTCTTCGTGGATGAAATGGTAGTTGAAGGTGCCTTCAACCAAGCGAATTCTCTGTTGCGTGGCCACGCGAGCACGCGAATTGCTCAACATTTTCCCACAAAGTCTGCGCCTAAGCATACTCCATTAACGCCCCGTCGTGTATTGGAAACAGCCATTGTTGCTTATGACTATAGAATCACTGTTGGTTCAACAGAAGACATTGCACTAGGAAGTGCTCTTTACGACCTGGCGGTGGCACTCTACGCGTGGTGCGTTGAAAATAAAGGCAATGCTCACGAAACTGCCTCAGAATCTGCAATATCGCTTCTGAAAGAGGCGCTTCGAAAGGAACCTGGGAACCCTGCTTATTGGACTGCACTGGGCAGCATGTACTTCCTCGAAAAGCCAAAGGCGGCCCAACATGCCTACATCAGAGCTCTAGAGCATGATTCAAAGGTTTGTTTCATGTATGTATACGATATCAGGCGTTGAACTGTATATGACAGAGCGTGATTGCGTGGACCAACTTGGGTCTTTTATACCTCTACCACAATGATCTGGAATTGGCGAACGAGGCGCTCTTACGAGCGCAGATCTTAGACCCAGATTACACCCTGGCTTGGGTTGGGCAAGCGATGGTGGCTGCTGCAAATGGCCACAACACCGACGCCCGGGGGCTACTCGAACACACGGTGAGCCTCAGCGCCGACGTGGTGGGTAAAATGCATTTTTCATACCATGCTGGGAGTTGACTTGAGTAGCCACTAGCTGATCTTGAATTTGCGTCGAGAGTGCTCAGCTCGCTGTCAGCTTCTACTCGTTCCCAAGGGAACGTCAAGGAAGAGTTCCTTCCTGCTTTCTTTGTTCTAAATCGCTTCGTTCAACGGTCTCCACAAGACCCGTGTGCCCTCCACCTTCTTGGTCTCTTGTATGAACGTTTGGATCAGCTAGAAGAAGGCGCGCGGTGGATCTCTCGTGCAATTACACTATTGGAAGCCGCTTACGAAGAATCTGAAGACCCTCTTGTTGAGAGACAATTTACAATTGCTCACGCCAACCTTGCTCGGTTGAAACTTGGCCTCGTTGAGTTCTCTAGCGCCCTTGAATCATTTGAAACAGTTCTTGGACTACTTCCCGAAGAAGGGGCCGAGGATGATACGGAGATGAAAGTCCTAAGGGTGCAAGCGTTATTTGGGTCGGGATTAGCGCAATTTAAACTCGGGGATCTGCAATCCGCAATGATAACCTTCCAGAACGCACTGAATAGCTCTGGAGAAGATTACCTTCGTGCCCACGTGACTGTTTTGCTCGCTCAATGTATGTGGGCAATCGGGACGGAGGAGTTCAAAGAGTCCGCAAAGGCGCTGCTGTTGGACAGGTAAAAATGCAACCCCTTTTTCCTTATGCGCCGCTTACAACCGTGTAGTATCACAGCAGACCCTGAGAACCTGATGGCAATCAACACACTCGCAGGCATGGGCATCCTCACAGGAGATGAAAGTCTTGTGGATGCCGCCTTGTCCGAGATCCAGTCCCTTTCCATTGAACGCCGGCAAGAACTAGATCCAAGAAGAGACGTTGCATATCTTCTTGTGCAGCACCATCTCGGCCAGGTAAAGTCTCATTCGCAAGATCTCCATATGCTAATTTCCGAGTCCAGGGCGATGTCGAACAAGCCACCAGGGTTGCCCAGAAAGCCTTGCACGCTGAGCCATCAAACGTGCAGCTACGCCATAAACTAGCTTCGTTGATTTTGCAGCAAGGCGATCCTCGGACAACGCAAGCTATTCTTGAAATCCACCCCTCGGAAGAGAACATCACGGAGATGAAGGAGACGCTTCCATTACTTGCTATTGCAGGGAATGGGAGAGAAGCTGTCAGATGTGCGCAGAAAGCGATCCTGTTGGAGCCAGGAAACCTGACGAATTGGCAAACATTGGCATATGTAAGAGCTAAAGAGATGTCATGAATGCACGGGCTGTTATGTTACTCCATAGTCTATATCCCTAGTTTTTGTACGTAGCACAGCGATCGCGGTTGTGAGCATCCTTATCACCGCTTTGCTTGATTGGCGGCCTCTACGCGGGGCAAAGTTTGAGGGCATGAGCATCATTCAACCGACTGACAAGCGAAGCCCACCTCTCCGTGTAGCATCTTCAAGCAGTTGCGTATCGACGTGTTCAGCAGGCAACTGCACGTATCGAACGACCGATCCACGGATAAAACAGTTCTTCACTGCCATCTGGGCAGAACGTGAGATGTGCACGGCGTTGTCGATGTGTGGCTTACCATGTGTGGATGCCTTGTCTCATCGAGAACCTTGATCGAATCCAAGCGGATATTGAGGAACCTACAAAGACAGGGTCAGGGGCGTACGTCCAGGATAGGTCTGTCAACGCACTGGTCAACAGATTTGAGGACACCAGAGATGGAGAGATCGTTTTTGAGCTCGACGGTGACTCGTTGGTCGGTGAGTGTCTTGAACACGGAGAAGATAAGCTTCAAGAGATGAGCAATGTGTACTGGACAGCGGTTTTCTGATCGAACTGACCATCGTAAACTTGGTAGTCTCCCGCCGCTACAGCCTTTAAAGGGTAAATGGAAATCACCTCTGTATGAAGGTGTCACGCGACGCGTCACGCATTTAGTCACACACCGGCGGGGACAAGACTCGATCTACTCTAAGACCTTGGTAATGAATGGATTTACATATGCGAGGCTTGGCAATGTATTCCGTTGAATTCGAGCACCCTTGCTCGACAACAAGGTTCGGTGTGGTCGCTTCGAGCACTTTCGGGAATCAGTGGCGTCGAATCTCGATCCCCATATATACATAGTGTAAATTGACTTTCGGTCTTGGGCACCGAGACGAGAAACCAGCCAAAAACGGGCCACTGAACGCAGCCTGGCGAGATTTTTGAAGAGAGGCTTGGGAAAGACGATAGGAGATGATCCACCCCCAAGGCCGAAATCTCGCCGGTGAAGATGACAAAGAAAGGAGGTGGCGCTAGCGAAGCGGCACGGCGCAACAAAGACAGCGCTGACCTTGACCAATTACTCTCGTATAAATTGAATCAATGATTCAAATTTTTTTTTTCAGGCCATAGAAATATTGCCCTCCTACCCTCCCTCACGTCGTACTCGAAGGTGCTATGGCTTCTCTTCTCCAGCAGATCCTCACAATCGTTCAGCAAAATGATTATGCAAGCCGTATGTGGTTTCAAACTCAACCTTTTCGACTCCACTGATCGGCGTACAGTTGTCATCATCACCGCCGTCGGATACGATTACAGTGAGTAATACATCTCACTATATGTTTTCTTGACCTCATCATACCAGTCCTCACACTTGGGAGCGAGGTATGTCGCGCTCTTCAGTTTGATGTATACCCATTTCACCGATTACATTTTCAGATAAAATACATTTGGGTCCGCCGTCATATGTCTCCCATTGATCATATTTTATAACACTGGAACAGTGTAATCGCTGGACATGGATAACTGCATTGTTCTTCCTCGTGCGTATTCCATCCCATATTCCAGGAGTTTTAGTACTGAGGTTGGACATGAACATTTGAACCTTCAGGCTCGTTACTTTGGCCTGTGCTCTATGACGTATGTCCAATCCTTCCTCCGATTGAATTGATCATTGATTCGTTTACCAGAATTCTTTTTCTCAGTACGTCCGAAATTAAATGTCATTCATGAACTAATGTAGCCCGATTATAGTCGGTAGTTCTTTCTTACCACCCTCGCAGAAGGTGATTATTTATTTCCTGGCGATTTGACATGCACCTAAATGCAACTATGAATAGATGTACGTGTCCTATGCCGAGTGATGATAATTTGGCGCAATTGCTCACATTTGAACAGTTGTGAGTTCATTCTTGAAGCAATATGCTCGATGTTCACTTTGCTGACTACGTTTTCAAGGTAATGTGCTTCTTGTCATCGGTGACTTAGCATTGTCGATTATGATTAGTGTCGCAGATTGTGAGATTTCATATCAACTTCTGGAGAAATAAATAACTTTTCGAAACAGTGGTGATGATTCTTCGTTTGTGGGCATTGTACAATCGGTCGAGGTTCATCCTTTTCGCCCTCCTCCCGATTTATGCCATAGAAGTTTCGTTAGCTTTTACTTGCGCTATTATGCTCAGGGGTCAAGTTCATTCATCCAGAGGTGTGTCATACATGACCTTTGCCATGCACATACATAACATGATATGTGCTGCCTTCCCAAACTTATAGCTGCTGTCGCCCAAGTACTTGATTGGTCCCTCTGTGTGCCGATACCTGGTAACCGCATCCTCGCCTTCATTATGGATGTTTCCGAGGTCACTCTTGGCACATTGATGTGCCTGCTTCTCGTTTCTCGTTTTATCCAGGAGGCACTCCAGATATACAAGGCGACACACCAATTCCAATTTGGTCATTACATGAAACATCTCACGAGGGAGGGCATTGCTTACTTTCTTACGTGCGTCATGTCCCATCTTGCCTCACTCCACCGTACTGAACCGTCGAGGAATCTTTGTGAACAGCATCGTGGTGTATGGGCTACTCAATATACTCAGTTTCGCTATAAAGTTTCCACCGAACGGTTGGTGGACACTAATGGGGGTGGCAGAATATGTACCCGTTTACACGCTCGTCCCCCGATTTATCTTGAGCTTGCGGAGACTGTATTCCCAAGATCTTGAAGGCAGACGCGGAAGCCACATCGACACTGCATTTGGTCTTACATCAATGTCTCCTCATGACGGTGCTCCCAGCAAAGTCGTTTTCGTGGATTACACTATGCAGGACGAGAGGTCAGGGGACGAGATAATGTTGGAAGACAGGAAGACCCATGGCGCTGATATTCCGTAGGGGTTGGTTGTGTGTTGCTCCGATACGTATCCCAATTGTAATTTCTTCGCCAACGCATGTTGATAACGGTCAAACAATGTTCGAGCAAGTGAGCTGCAAGCGTCTATGCCATTCGTTGTCGCCGGCTTGCGCAGGCCTTCGAACATTCGGCAAGTTGAAATACAGAGGCTTCGTATCGCTTAACGGTAAATGGTACCCTTGAATAGTAAAATGGAGGAAATGCAACTGCATTTTATAGTATCATTGCGATGATACGTGCACTAACATAACATTCAAAAGGGCGGGCAATGGTCTAGGTTGAAAATAGCTTGAATCAGTAACTCAGGTTGGTGCCAGTTGTCCGTTCGCCAACAGTGATATGTAGTGACTCACGTAGAGGTATGGCCGAGGCTTGGGCTTGATCTGACGCGCTTGGACTGCACTATTATGGCTGCCAACGGTGACGAGTCGAGTCGAGTCCGGCGAGAAATCAACGTCGTATGTGAATGAGCCCATCTTGTGCGAAAAGACCCGCTAAAAGCATTTCTTCCACCCAAGACTCCGGCCAGTGCATAGAAGAACGAGGGCATCGCAAGAGCATTTACCCTGCGTTCACGATGATGACGGGTCCATAGTAAGTGGCGACCGTCCGGAGATCCTCGAAACGCGGAGGTAAGACCAGCCATCCAGACCACGAATCTTGTAGATTTTGCGAGCGCAGATGCACAGACTATCTGCAGACCTGACCTTTAAAGCGTTGTTTCGTACTATGGTCGACCTGTTTCATCTAAGATCAGCTCCTGGATGACGACTCGGTCGTAATTCCCCGCTTCGCTGGTTGACTCATACGCCAACGAAACAGCGCGGTACGACACCTACTAGGATTAATCTCGATGGTAAATTGCTCTGAACGAACATGTCCGTCTTATGGTGAGGCGAAGACGCTCAGTGGTCGATTTTCAACTGTTTTGGGTGCTTAGTTGTATACCTCTGTGCCGGCTGCACTATCTCCCAAACACTGATTGTCATAGGGTACAGCTTACTGGTGTCTTCTTCCCAGCGGTCAACAGCTTTGAGGATGCCAGAGACCGAGAGATCATTTTTGAGCTCGACGGTGACTCGTTGGTTGGTGAGGGTCTTGAACGCACAGAAAATAAGCTTTGGAAGATGAACTATGTGTACTGGACAGTGATTGTCTGACGCCAACCTCACGCAGTCATGTTAGTACACGCAAGAAAGATAATACATCGCAAATACGACGTCGAACTTGATATCAACGAATGGATGCAGCCCTCAATCAAACTCTGACATATCAATGTTGTATGTAAAATGCTGCAGCGTGTTTCTGTGAGCTGTCTTATACCCAAAAAAGCACTTAATCGCACCTTGTACAAAGACATGATTTTCACCACCCAAGCCTCGAGGTGATAGATCTTCTTGTTGCCCATTCGCATCCGTAGTTCCTGCAAATAACCGTCGAAGCTCTCGTCTCGGAAAGATCAAATAATCCATACATAGAATGCTGCCCAGTGTATCACATCAGCTTTGATGGCTTCATCCACTCGCTCCACCACCCTATCCGCCACAGTCTTCAACCAAACGATCAGACATCTAATACTGCCTATATGTTCCATAGAATAACCCTACCTTGAGGATGACGGTGGGTGGTATACAGTGGCTAAGAAGTTCGTAGAATTTGGTGCGGACTTGCATCACTCGTTCGGGTGATTGTTCTTGCACGATCAGATCAGCAACCTTGTGACAATACGTCTCCCAATCTGGTTTTGCGATGTTAAGTGATCCAG
>JBBPNZ010000511.1:0-18377 GCA_038091195.1 Phylloporus rhodoxanthus | reverse complement strand
TGTCAATTAGTAACAGTTTCTTCACTGAAATGGAGACTGAGAATCCATGATTTGGGGGTAGTAAGGAAGATTCTCAGATCTACCTGGAAGGTCAAGGAAGACTACATGGGCCGCATCGATATATACGTACGATCGTCTTCACAAGTAAAATGCCTTTTCATTAGATCGACATTAATCCTGTAGGTTACAAAAGACGGGCCAACTGCTAAGTTAGAGTAGTGAGTCGGACTGAACGCTGTGGATTGGCACTGACAAATCCGAAAAGGAAATTTTACATAAGGAACCTTGGTCCTTCTCCTCCACTTGGATTGGTCGACTTTTTGTGCGAGGTAAACCCACCGCGTCTCAGTTACTGGTCCTTCGCAGTGCCAAGTCGGTCATGGCTCGCAGTAAACGCAGAGCAACGCGCTCGGGCACTCAAAAATCCCGCGAACGGAGTCCACAACTGGATTCACTTTCGCCGCTGTCGGTGAGGTCGTCGTTGACACCAATACCTGTCATCGACGAGCCGCCGGCTCCACCAGAGCAAGCAGAGCAAGCATCGGAAGAAGTACTCGATCAAGTGCAGGAAGCGCCTGTACAGCCTTTGGTTGCAACGACAGAGGAAGACGTCTGCCCGGCGTGTAAAGATCTTGCTGTCGATTTGCAGTCGACGGTCTCCAAGGAAAGCTGGATAAGATGTGACGCTTGTAAGAGTTGGTACCACTGGGTGTGTGCGGGGAATGGCGCGGACGTCGACACTATCGACAAATGGCAAGTCTGTGCTAAAGTTACCCCAGCGTATCCCGTTGAAATGTGTGTGCGTGACGAATAGGTACTGCAAATCATGCGTCCTCGAGAAACCGTCTCGGACGATCACGTTCAAGCCGCCAGCACGAAAATCGGCACGCAAACGTGCCCAGCCAGACTACGCGAACCTCAACGCGGGTGTAGAGGCCGACCCAAGTAGATGGTTGCGCGTCATTCAGTCTAAACCCATCAAGGATGATGAGTTTAGGCGGATGAAGGGGTCAGACGTTGGTCTCGAATGGGTGGAGAGCGACGAAAATGCAATGAAGGAGCCTATCGTTATCGAGAATCCCGAGGGACTCGGGATGAAGATGCCAGACCCCAACTTTACAGTGTCGGACGTCGCGGACGCTGTAGGGCACGAGACGCCCGTAGAAGTCATAGGTATGGTCACTCGTCTGGCGTACACTGGATGCCCATGCACTCTTTGCAGATGTCGCCACTCAGTCGAATTGCCCTGGATGGACTCTTGGTAGATGGGCAGAGTACTACAACAAGGAACCTTCGGCGAGAGACAAAGTACGGAACGTCATCTCACTTGAAATCTCGGGGACCTCACTTGCGGATCGAGTATTACCACCGCGACTAGTCCGCGAATTGGATTGGGTAGATAAATTCTGGCCCAGTACTCGGAGAGGAAAGGGACATGCATATCCCAAGGTTCAACTATACTGCTTGATGGGTGTTGCATCTGCCTGGACAGTAAGCTCTCCACTTTTTTCACTCTGGAGTTGTGAATGCTGAGTTCCATGTAGGATTGGCATGTTGATTTTGCCGGTTCATCGGTATACTATCATATTCTCAGGGGATGCAAGGCAAGCATTTCTCTCAATCTGTAATTTTTCCTGACTCGTTGGACAAAGGTCTTTTATTTCATTCGTCCTACTCCAGCCAATTTGGCTGCTTACGAGCGGTGGTCCGGGACTGAACTACAATCAAGCATATGGCTAGGTGATATGGTTGACGAGGTTGTCAAAGTCACCCTTCATCCAGGTAACACCATGATCATCCCCACTGGCTGGATACATGCCGTCGTGAGTCCGTTTCTTTCATCGTTTGCCAATCGTTGCAACGAGATCCCAGCACACCCCTATGGATTCACTTGTGTTTGGAGGTAATTTTTTGCACTCGTATAATGTGGCTACGCGTAAGTGTTTGAAATATCATTTGCATGGGTCCCGAATAACCTTAAAGTTGGGTGACAGAACTCAAGGTGATCGACATTGAGAAGGTGACGCGGGTCCCGAAAAAGTTCCGCTTTCCTTACTTCACAAAGTATCACAATCTATCCAGTTTAGTCACTATAGCTTACACTCTCTCATTTCAGATTATGCTGGTACGTGGCGGACAAATATCTTCGTGATCTCAAGGCCAGAGAAGAGTTCTCCCCTCGTGTTCTGGCTTCACTGGAGGCCCTCAGTTCGCACCTTGTTTCAGAAGTGCGAGTCGTGGAACGTGGAAGTGAAGCAGCCAAACGAGACGCGAAGGAGCAAGTTCCTACGGATAGAATCAAGGATGCGCCGGCGCTTGCGAGAGAGCTCAGATGGCGTGTCAGGCTGGCGGCGGGGACGACAAGTGATGATGAGGAGCTTGGGCCGCCGGTCAAGAGGACAGTGGTGAATGGGAACGCGAATTTAAACGGCGTGAAGAGGAAACGGTCGCCCGCTGAGACGCAGGGCACGCCGATGGGACGGGTGCAATTCAGGAACTTCCAGCCCAAGGGGTGGGATGTGGTGGAGGATCTGCCAAGAGAAGAGGAAACACAGAATGTGCAAGCACTGTACCCGGAAGGGGAGGGATGGCAGCGGGAATGGATGAGGTGGGGAGATGGAGCAGTCGGCGATGCAGGACGGCCGGCGTCGGTGGGGCGAAAGAGGGAGATTACGATCAAGGTGCGGAAGATCGATGGGAAGCTGGAACGACAGCGGATTGAGCGGGTGTTTGAGAGATGGGAATGGTCGGTAGAGAAGGAGGACATGGAGATGAAACTGGAAGCAGATGTTGAACCACACATTGGCGACGAGGAGCGAGCTAGAGAGGCTATGGACGTCGTATGAGTTGTATTTAATTTACTTGTGGGAATCTTTGCTCGCCGAGAACCTCCTCCTCGTCCCCAGTCTTCATCGTACGACAGCAGTCTGCATCGTGCTCAGACTCGAACCATCATGTCCGGTCTCGCCTACGACGCACCGGAGAACGACTCGGGCGAATACAACCCTGACGTTCACATCAATCGTGGCGTCTCCCACCACAATGGCCAGCAAAACTGGACTCCTGGAAATTTGGCCCATGATGCTGGCGGCTCCGTGGATGATCTCTATCAACCTCCACGTATGTCTCTCAGCTTGCATTCCACATCCCTCTCGACGAGTCTTTGTCTGTAGAAGCCAGTTTCATGAGTCATTCCAATCACTCGGTCCCTTCTCTACCCTCAGGAGGTCCCCCAGAGTACGACGCACCTTCTGATCGTGTCGGCCCTCTTCCGTCTATCCGTCATGATCCATCTTTCCTTGTCAATGGCATGAACGCAATGCGCATAAATCATGGATCTAGTCCAGGGCCATTCAGTAACGATCCCATCCCCCGCGCCGGAACGTCCATGTCTATGCGGAACACCTCGCAAAGACCATACCCCCACCTCCGACATGCCAATACCCTACCTCCCGCTCCTAATGTAACCCTACCATTGCGCCTTCATAGACAGGCAGACCCTCACTACCCAGTGGACGAAATCCATCACCAGCCTCACGCTGTCGACGAGAGCTCTCCACGGGTTAGTGCAGATTCTGACATTATAAGCATGTACAGTTACGACGACACGGCATCCCCGCCTACCAGTGCATACGCTACCTCCGAATCGTCAGCCCCATTTTCTCGAAACCCGTCTGTGCACACATATCCTCAAAGGCAGTTTCAACCGGGCTGGCAAGGTTCTCAGCAGAACTTGGCACCAAACTACGGACACACACCCCTTGGTCCACCACAGCCTGGTGAATACGACCATCTGTATGCTGCAGCCTCCAGCGTCCTTGGTATGGGCCCCCCTCCCCAACAACCACCCATGAATCCCTATCTTCCTCCCAATTCATACGGTCAAACTCTCCACGCAAGTCAATCTATGCCCTATCTTCCACCAACTGGTGCATACCACTCAGGACCTTTAGGACCTCCACCAGGGACACCAGCTCCAGGCGCATATGGTCCCGCGCCTACCCTCCCACAAGGATTTGATGACCCCGAATTCGAGATGCGTCCATCAGCTACCTCTCTCCAGCGTTCTGGCACCACAGCTTCCGTCAATCTCTCAACCCGCAAAACCAAGGCTGTAGATCTCACGGCGCCTCCATTTACCAAGGAATACATTGATCAATACCGCCAGCGTATCAAAACGGATCCAGACCCAGAAGCTCACTTCCTATATGCCAAGTACCTCATCGAAGCTGCGAAAAAGATCGGAGCTGATGCAAAGGACCAGAGAGCTGTGAAGAGATACAGGGATTTACTTATTCAAGAATCTCTCAAGACAATCCGGAGACTTGCGTCGCAAAACGAACCGTATGACGAAGCCCAATTTTTCCTGGCCAACTGCCACGGTACAGGCACGCTTGGTCTGCAAGTAGACCACGAACGGGCGTATCATCTGTACCTGCAGGCCGCAAAACAGAACAATCCTTCAGCTGCGTACCGTGTTGCGGTTTGTAACGAGATTGGGGCAGGAACCCGGCGGGACCCCGGGCGAGCTGCCGCGTTTTATCGCAAGGCGGCCTCGCTTGGAGACACAGCTGCCATGTATAAACTTGGGATGATTCTCTTGCTTGGTTCTCTCGGCGAGCAAAAGACCCCACGTGAAGCCATCAATTGGCTCAAGCGTGCTGCAGAACAAGCAGACGAGGAAAATCCACATGCAGTGCACGAACTCGCCATGCTTCACGAGATGCCTAATTCTCAGTTCGTCGTCCACGATCCTGCGTATGCAAAACAGCTGTATACCCAGGCAGCACATCTCGGCTATATCCAATCGCAGTTCAAACTTGGGCAATGCTACGAGTACGGGGCTCTCACGTGCCCTGTGGATCCTAGGAGATCTATAGCGTGGTACACCAAAGCGGCGGAGAAGGGTTATGCGGAGGCGGAGCTTGCGTTGAGCGGATGGTATCTAACGGGCAGTGATGGTGTCCTGAAACAGAGCGATTCGGAGGCGTATCTATGGGCACGAAAAGCTGCAAACAAGGGGTTGAGTAAGGCCGAGTATGCGGTGGGTTATTACGCCGAGGTTGGCATTGGAATCAAGCAGGACATTGAGTTTGCGAAGCGCTGGTACATGCGGGCAGCCGGTGTGTCTATTCTACTCCTCGGTGTAGTTGGGTGACTGACGGTGTCGCAGCGCAAGGCAACAAGCGTGCGATGAACCGATTGACGGAGATGAAACGGATGGGCAACAAACGATCTAACGTCGGACGGCCGACACGCCAGCAAGCCAAGGATGAGTGTGTTATCGTCTAGCATGGTGGAATAAAAATCACATTTTTTCTATTAATTTCTTTGTATTGTACCTAAATACTTCCTATGGCCGCAACCAAAGACGACGTTGGCCGTTTCGCCGTCCCGTCCCGCCCGTCACGCTGACCCCGCCCGCACAGATCTCCCTCCTCGAGCACCTCGACCTCAACCAGATAACCTGCCTCAACGAGGACCCGCTGCACGACCTCAAGTCGCTCCTCGCCGACAAAAAACGCAACACCGCGCCCGACGTCTACCTCGAGAGCAGCGCCGACGCGCAGCTGCTCCTCAGCATCCACGTAAGGCCCCTCCCGCTCGCGGTGACGCCCCGCTCACCCCCCGCACAGTTCAACCAGGCCGTGCGCGTGCGCACGCTCGTGCTGCGCGCCCCGCCCGAGCGCGCACCCAGGACGCTCAAGCTGCTCGTGAACAAGGCCGCGATCAGCTTTGTGGACGTGGACGGCGCGGACGACGGCGCGTTTGTGCAGGTCGTGGCGCTGCGCACCGAGGACGTCGCGCAGGGCCGGCCGGTGCCGCTCAAGCCTGTGCGCTTCACGAGCGTCAACACGCTGCATGTGCGTGGCGTTCGCCTGGCATGTGTGCGACATGCTGACCGCGGACAGATCTTCGTCGAGTCGAATCAGAGCGGGGACGATGACGTGCAGACGCGCATCGATGCCATCGATGTGCTCGGCGTGCCGGTCGAGTACGTGGCACTTTCTCGTTCGTTGGTGGTCGACTCACCCCGCCGTGCAGAGCGACGAGGAGCCTCAGCGGACTCGGGCGAGAGGACTAGTCCCGCAAAATACCGTGTAAGAGATAATTGTAGATTATCGTCGTCTGTATCCAGCCTCACTTGCCGTCTATCTGCAACCACATGTTCCACCTTTGCCTGGCTTCCTCGTCGCCCTCAAACACCCAGTTCACCTTGATCACCTCCGTGAATCCTTGGCTCGTCTGGGGCTCATCGTAATTGTCACGAAAACCGATAAAGGCGAGGTAAGGGAGGACGTCTCTCTCGGGCTGTAGGGCGCGATCAGCCAAGTACAGTATATGCGCAACAACGTGTTCACCTGCGACGGGAGTTGGTTGTATGCGCGGTACAAGTTGTTGTGCCACGCGAGATCAATCGATCCCTCGAAGAGAAAGCAGCGCGCACGCGCGCCGACTTTCTTTGCAAGATCTACATAAAACTTGCGCGTCGCGGCATCGCGATTGGTGTTGTCTAACCAGCGGGGTCACGGTCGCATCGGGAGGGACGAGCAAAAGGCATACCAATCACACAGCTCTTACCCGCCTTGAGCGCCTCCTCGGCCGCTTTGACACATTTGGGTCTTGTTCCGAGGGTATCTTGGTTGATGTGCACGTATCCGGCCGGCGCAAAGTGTTTGTGGTAAAAGGAGGACTTGCCGAGGCAGGGCAAGCCCGTGAAGACGACGATTTCGAGTTGAGACGACGCGGGGACGACTTCTGCCGACGGCGGGGACAGACGATCTGTCGCTGCTCGACGTAAGCCAAGTACACGGAGTAGAACACGCAGACGCACTCTGTAGTAGACTCGATACGTGGAATCCAGGGAGCTTGTACGGCGCCTGCGGAAGACCAAGGAAATACTCCTGCCCGGGTTCGTCAGCGTCCGTTGCGAGAGACACGCGCTGACCTCTGGCGTATGAAACGGTACCCCGATATTGACCGCCCACTTGCGGTCCGTCGACGCAAAGTCGTCTGCGCGCCCCGCGGCGTCCCCGACAAAGAACGCCGCGTGCTTGTCTGCAAAGGTGTCAGGTCTCTGCGCCATGGCGTGCGGGCGACGCACCAATGTCGACGCCCTGCTCTCCAAAGATGCGCTGCAGGGCGTACCACATGCCCGGCATCGGCTTGCGATACCCGTCCTTGGCGCACGCCGCCAGCAGGCGGAACGGCACGTCTGGGAGCTGCGCCGCGTCAGCGCCTCACCCGGCAGAAAACGACGCAGTGCGCACCGCGGCGGCGATGAGCGGGATCTTGCGCTTCCAGGCGTCGAGCTCGCTGGCGCGAAGGGCCTGGTTGGAGAGGAGGACGACGGCGTACCCGGCCTCGTGTGCGGCTTTGAGCTTGGCGGGGACGGAGGAGCGCCACCACGCCCACTGGAGGGGGTCGCGTTTGGTGCGCTTGAAGCCGTTCCACTGGATGACGGTCCCGTCGAGGTCGAAGAGCGCGACCTTGGGGCGGGCGGGTGCGTCGAGGTGCACGCCGTGCAGACATGTGCGCTTGGGCCCGAGCGCGGGTTTGAGCCATTGGAAGGACGAGCTCGGTTTGGCGAAGAAGGGGTGGACTGGGTGGGCGTGAGCGGGCGGGGACGACGAGGAGCGGCTTACTCTTTGCGACTTTGGCGCTGTTCATGGGCTCGTCGGCGTCGTCGTCGCGGTCGCGCTTTCTGTTGTCCATTGTCGACGATGAGATGATAAAGAAGAGTATAATAGTACTACTAGTAATACAATCCTTCTATAGTCTATTCAACACTTTGACTTTTCGCTCAAAAAGACGACACCAGGCAGGGCCTTGACTTGCTCAGTCTCATCAACACCTCGAACTAGAAACGCTCACCTTGCCCTCGAGCAACTCAAGACTGGCACCACCACCAGTGCTGACGTGGCTGAGCTTGTCCTCGGCGTCGTACTGTGCTGCGACGGTCGCAGTGTCTCCTCCACCGATGATGACGGTGGCACCCTTGTTCTTGGCCTCGATGGTTGCGTCCAGCAGATCCTTGGAACCAGCCGCGAACGCGGGAAATTCAAATACACCAGGGGGTCTGTGAGGCGAGGTTGAATATGCATCAGACATATAGATTGTCGCACGCACCCGTTCCAGACGACCGTCTTGGCTTTCAAGACGGTCTCTCGGAAGAGCTCACGGCTCTTTGGGCCTACATCGAGACCCAACCAGCCCTCGGGAATACCTTCCTTGCGAGTGGCACTCCCGGTCTGAAAACAAGTTAGTGCAGGTGCGGTGATAGAGCAGGTCTCTGACCTTGGCGTCCTTGTCAAACTTGTCAGCGATGACATAGTCGACGGGGAACACAAGCTCGACATTGTTGGCCTTTGCCTTTTCGACGAGACCGACGACCTTTTCCGACCCTTCCTTGTCAAAAAGGGAGTTTCCGATCTTGTCCGATAATGTGAGTTGAGCGCTGGAAAACAAGTGGCCATACGCACGGATACTTTGTCGATGATTTTTGCAAAGGTGAACGCCATGCCACCGCCAATGATGAGCACATTGACCTTGTCAAGCATGTTTTCGATGAGCTTGATCTTGTCCGACACCTTGGCGCCGCCGAGGATGGCGAGGAAGGGGCGATCGGGACTCTCGAGGACCTTTGCAAAGTACTCGAGTTCCTTTTTGAGGAGGAGACCGGCAGCCTTTTTCGGGAGGTCGATACCGACCATGCTCGCATGAGCACGGTGGGCGGTACCAAATGCGTCGTTGACGTAGAGATCACCGAGTGCGGTGAGCTGCTTCTTGAAGGTGTCCACGACGTCCTTTGGGACCTTGACCTTGTCTGGACCTTTGCCTTCTTCTGCGGCATGGAAGCGGAGGTTCTCGAGGAGGATGATGGACCCCTCTTCTGCTTCATCGACGGCTTTCTCGACATCGGGGCCGACGCAGTCATCAAGGAAGATGACGGGCTTGTGGATCTTTTCGGAGAGCAAGTCTGCGACGAGCCTGAGCGAGTCCTTTTCGGATCGCTTTCCATCTGGGCGCCCGAGGTGGGACATGAGGATGACGGCCTTTGGTTCTGAGAAGGAATGTCAGGGGAGACGAGGCGAGGAACGGATGGACTTGCTCTTGTCGAGGACATAGTTGATGGTGGGGATGGCTGCGACGACGCGCTGTGGGCCGATCTGTGAAAAGCTGGCTGTGAGATGGGCGATCGGATACGCACGGCCGGGTTCGTGATGGTGCGTCCGTTTGCGGCGTCGTTCTTCATGGGTACGTTGAAGTCGACGCGGATGAGTACGCGCTTGCCGGGTATGTCGTTCGCGAACTCGGCATCGTCGACAAAGAGCTTGTTGGCGAGGGACATGGTGGACGATGAGGAGGCGTTGAAGGGCGAACAGGCTTAATATGGGATGTGCGTGGGAATTGGACCCTTGATGGCAGACAACTCGCTCGGACTCGACTTTGAGAAGGAGAGCGCGCCGGAGGAGACGACGACGGAACAAGAGCCAAAGCCAGAGAAGAAGAAACCGTATGTCAACCCGGAGCGCGTCAAGACTGGCGGGTCGCAGCGGGTCGGTGTCGCTGCCGTCGTGTACAGTGCTCAGCTGACGACCGCCCACAGGAGAAGCTCACTGAGGAGGCGCTCGCTGAGCTGATGCAGCGTAGGAAAGAACAGAACGAAAAGATAAAGCAGCGACAATTGGCAAGTAGACCAAAAAACTGCTACAGCGGTTCTCAAACTGGCACAGGATGTACAAGCAGACGTGGACGCGTTTAAAAAGACACAAGAGGCTGAGCGCGCCAAGCAGGCAGAGACACGCAAGGTGCAGGAGGGCGTCGACCGCGCCCGCGAGCAGAATGCGCGTCGCAAGATGGACAAGGTAGAAAGCCGGGAGTGGGACTCGGGAAAAGACACGGCCGAATGGAAACGGGGCGAGTCCGACGAACGAGGACGGGGAGGACGAGGAGGGCGGGGGGCGCGAGGGCGGGGGCGAGGACGGGGGTGGGGGCGGGGTGGGCGGGGCAGTGCGCCCCCCGCTGGAGAGGCTGACTAAGCAGATTTGTTGTACTGATACTTGGATGGGACGAGGACTGCAACTCACCGCGAACCTGCCGCAGCTGCAGAACCTGATCAAGCGCGATCCAGCGGCGTACAAGGAAGAGTTTCTGCAGCAGTATAACCACTACAACAGCACACGACAGCTCTTTCTCATCAGCCCAGACGACAACGCGGACCACTTTAGAGAACTCGTCGCGTTCATCGCGCAGGTCGCCGTTTGCTATCCAAAAGAAACAGCAGACTTTGCGTCGCATCTGACTGATCTTCTTGCAGCGCCAGTCAGTCAGGACACCCGCAAGTCGCTCGTCCAGAACCTCGTCATTCTCAGAAATAAAAATGTCATCTCGTCCATTGAGTGCGTACTCTCTCTTTGACCCGTGATCTGCTCATTCTCCTCAGTCTGCTCAAGGCCCTCTTTCCCTTACTGCCCCGCACCTCCTCCTCGTCCCTCCGAGCATTGATCCGAAAAACTATCCTGTCCGATATCCGTACTGCAAACCTCCGTACCAAGAACCACAAGCTCAATCGCGCCGTCCAGGCCATGCTCTTTGCCATGGTCGAAACCGGCATGGACGGCGACCTCGTCGGCGACAAGGGAAAACTCAAATCTACCGCACCCAACGGCGAAGACGCCATGTGGGCCGTCATCCTCGCAAAGGAGCTCTGGAGAAAACAGACTTGGACGGACGCAAAGACCGTCGCCATCGTCGCCCTCGGCTGCTTCCATCCCGTCATCAAAGTCCAGTCGGCTTCCCTCCACTTTTTCCTCGGCAGCGACCAAGACAAGGAGGACAGCGACAACGAATCTGACCATGTGAGTCTCGGCTCACTCTTCTTTTCGCTTCTCAACAGGCACAGGAGGTGGACGTCAAGGCACTCCATCACCGCCGCGAGATCAACAAGAAAACGCGCAGCGCTGACAAAAAGCTCCAAAAGCAACTCAACGCTGCCAAAAGGGTACGTCTCCCAACCCGCCCTCTTTGCCCACCCACACCGTCCCCCAGAAACAACAGAAACCGTCGGACGCTTCCACACCCAACTTTCCCGCCCTCCAGCTCCTCAACGACCCGCAGTCGTTTGCTGAAAAGCTCTACGACAGCCTGAACCGGTACGATAAGCGCTTGTCGCTCGACCACAAGATCCTCGTCATGCAGCTCCTCTCGCGCGTCATGGGCGCGCACAAGCTCTTTGTTCTCCCCTTCTACACTTACATTCTCAAATACCTCGCGTACCACCAGCTGCGCGTTCCTGCGATCCTCGTCGCGCTCGCGCAAAGCGCGCACGAGCTCACGCCCCCGGACGCGCTGACACCCGTCGTCAAGAAGCTCGCCGCCGAGTTTGTCCATCCCGGCGTGGGCAGCGAGGTCGTCGCTGCGGGGATCAACGCGATCCGCGAGGTCTGCCGTCGTCAGACGTGGGCGATGGAAGAGGATCTCCTTGGCGACCTGGTCGAGTACCGCAAGAGCAGGGACAAGGCGGTCACGGCGGCTGCGCGGGGACTGCTGCAGCTCTATCGCGAGGTGAACCCGGGCATGCTGAAGCGGCGGGAGCGGGTCGGTGTTTGCTTTTTGCGTGCGTGGGGTGGTGCTGATGGTCACCTAGGGCAAGGACGCGAGCATGGGGATGAGCAGCGGGCGGCAGCCATTGCCATTTGGACACTCGGCGGACGCGGCCGTGGACATTGAGGGACTTGCTGTGCGTGTACTTGCTTTTGTCGTCCTTGTCCGACGTACGATTCCCCGATTAGCTTTTAGAAGACCACCTCAAGAAACTGCGCGAGGAAGAGACGGGCGAGGATGAGGCGGGTTGGGCGAACTGGGAGGTCGAGACGGACTCGTCGATGTCGGATTCGGAGGGGTGGATCGACGTCAGCTCTGATGACCAAGGTCTCGAGGTGTCGGACAGCGAGGACGAAGCCTCTGCACAAGCCAAGGACGAGGCACAGACGTCGACCCTGGCCACCACCAAGGTGAGACGTGACCCATTGTTGTTGACGACCGGTATTGAGGCAAAACGATAGATTCTGACGCCTGCCGACTTTGGGTTGCTCAACGATCTCCGTATCAAGGCTGCAGAAAAGGCGGTCGAAGACGGCGGCGGACACAGGGCCAAGCGCAAACTTGCGGCGCTCGAGTCCAAAAAGGCGGCCACTGGGGACGATGTGTTCATCTCTGAGAACGACATCCTCGGCCCGCGCAAAAAGGCCAAGGCGGACTACGCCGAGCGCATCGCATCGATCGAAAAGGGGCGCGAGGGCCGTGAAAAGTATGGCTCGCTCAAGGGCAAGAAGAAAAAGGGGACGCCGAGCAGCACGACCAACCGAGAAAAGACGCGGAACAAGCCCATCATGATGATACTCGGCAGCGGGGCTGTCAAGGGCAAGAAGAAGGCGTCGCTGAGGGAGAAGCAGCAAAAGCTGCGGGCACACATTGAGAGAGCGAAAAAGACACATCGTTGACCTAGACTACATTTTCTTTTTCTACTCTGGCTAGACCAGACCGTTTTTGACACGCTCTGCCATGTCATACCCCAATGCGAAATGAGAGAGCCTGGCGTCGACGATGAAGCCCTGGAAAGAGGTCAGAGATTGCCACTGCGAGCCGTCACGCGCACCTTGTCGTCGTAATCTTGGAGCCCACGGTGAACGCGCTGGCACGGTGGACACGGGGAAAACGCACCTTGCAACACCTGCTTGAGCTGTGTGAGCGCAACGACGCGCACGACGATGTGCTCGCCCGGATCCGGGTTCGCAACGGGCCGCTCGAGCGCATCCTCGAGCTCGACCTGGACGACGACGAGCTTCATCTTGGCGGTGGTCATGCCTGCGAGGGGGGCTCAGGCGGGGCGGGGCAGGCGAGGGACGGGACGCACCTGGATCGCAGGCGATGGTGGGCGAGCACTCGATGACGTCCTTGAGCGTCGCCTTGTACCCCGTTTCTTCCTCGAGCTCGCGGAGGGCGGCTGCGTGTGCGTCTTCGTCTGGTCCGCCGGGGCTGGCGGGTGCGTTGACGAGACCTGCTGGGAACTCTGTCGGGGGTGAGACGGGGGTTGTCTGGAAAGCTGAGGGCATGCCTATGACGCGTGTGTCGAGCGGGGGACGATACTGCTCGAGGATGACGGTCGAGAGTGGGAAGGCATTGGACTTGGACTTGAGGATGGCGAAGATGGCGACGGCTAGGGCTGGGGATGAGCGGTCCTCGAGCACGAGATGGGTCGACCGACAGACCGTCTTTTCCTGTGTGTCCTGGTACGAGTTTACGCTCGGCGCACTCCCAGACGCGCTGTCGAGTTGTCAGGGGGGTGTCCCGACCGAAGTTGGACGCACCTTTCTGCCGTCCTGGTCCTGGTAGTTGATCCTGGTCAACGCAACGAACCTGCTCGCTGTCAGTCTCTGTAGAACACGACAACGACGACGACAAGGCTACCTCGAGTGCGCATTGTCGAGGGGTTCGGTCGAGAGGACTTTTGGAGCCAACATGGAATGAATTCGAGGTCGTACAAAGAAACGAGCTGCGAGTGTACCAAGCATTACTTGACCCGTTTCTGCGCCCGCTCCGTTTGGCCATCCAATGGCCGTTTGACGCCCTTTTTGGGTATCTCCTCCTCCTCCTCCTCCTCCTCCTCCTCTGCAACCAATCCATCCCACCGTCCACCTTTTTCACTCCCAAGTTCACATGTCCATATCGGCAGACTGACACTCGTACTCGTCTTGATTTGCAGACTCTGAATATTATCCCATCCACCCTTGATATGACTGACGACAGCCGGAAGCGCCGTTTCCAAGTTGACCAACGCTTGTTTCGGCGTATGCGACAGCAACGCTATCTTGACCGATCTTGGGCGATATGAGATGTGCATGACAGAACAACTCAAGCCACCCACGTGCACGTTCCTTTATTTTGATGCATATACGACGATTCAATCGCGCGCTCGAGCTCGCCCTTGAGATCTTTGCGCGTCAGACACACCGGAATAGGTTGTCTGGCCCACCGCGTCAAACCGTGCAGAAAGAAAAAAACCAGGAACCTACTTTTTAGCCTCGAACCATTTCGATCCGAGCAGTCGTGGAAGGAGAGGTACGACCCGCTCGTCCGCAAGAAACAGCGCGTTCTCCTTGAGCAATAGTCGCCGCGCCTCAAACGCCTTGAATTTACCCTTGAGTTTCTCCACCCCGACGACTCTGGATATAAACTTGATTCCGTGTCGCTCGAGGAGGTCCTTGTACTCGCGTTGCGGATCTTTGGTGATCAGACACACGCTCGACGTCCGCGGATCGACCAGCGGGTGTTTGAGAGGACTGGGGTGTGTGAGCAGTCATCCAGCATGAACAAATGGAACCTACATGCGAAAGGGCTTGAGTCTATGTTCTGGGTGCATCGTCTTCACCGTGATCTGCAGCCATATGTGCTGCTCTTTTGCAGGCAACAGCTCCGTCTCGGCGCGTTCTTTCTCGAGCTCAGTCGCATATGCGTGGAGCGCGTCGATGGCGCGTTTGCACTGTTTTTTTGAGACGTGGTCGTCGATGAGCTCCATTATTGTGTCGTGTTTACTAACTAATAGGATAGTAGTGTACAGACGAGCACGCTCTCAGTCGCTCAGCAGCTTGTTCTGCAGTCAGATCTCGCTGGGGCTCAGCCATGACTTCATATCTGTCCATTCGCCGTCAGCACTCGTCTGGTACACAGGAAAGACCTACCCAGCTAAAAACTTGCGCACCGTCGCACTCCTCAGCAAAGGCGGTTCAAAATGGATGTGCAAATGTGCAACCTCATCCTCGTCCTCTACCAACACCCCATTTGCACACTTGGGCGGGAGAGGGCGTTGATGAATGCCCATGGCATACGCAAACGAGCAGGAAAACAGATTGTCATAGCGGATCGTGACCTGAGAGAGCATGTCCGCAAACGCCTGCGTTTCTTCAGGGCCGAGGTGTGTCAACGAGGGTATATGCCGCTTGTATGGCAACACTAGGCATGCGTCGTGAGCTCTCGAAACGCATCCCATCCAACCATCTTACCGAGGACTTCAAACGGCCAGTAAGCCCACCACGGCACGAGCGCCACAAAGTGGTCATTCTCGACCACGATGCGTTCCCTGGCGGTACGCTCATACGCGACGTATTCGCACAACAGACACGGCTTGTTCTGGTACCCCCTTGGCCCGTTCGTCGTCGCCGTGGCAGACTCTGCGTAAGCACGCAGATTCTTGAGCTCCTTGGCCGGGATCGTGGGCAGGATCGAGGTCGACCACACCTGGCTGTGCGGGTGCGGATTTGAACAGCCCATCATCGCACCCTTGTTCTGTTGCGCTGGTCAGCCCGCGTTCTCGCCGAGGATGAGACACTTGCCTCAAAAATCTGGACGTGGGCGATGCCGTCCTGGGTACCGCGGCGATGGTATATGCGTGTCCACTCGCGGATGATGGAGAGGATGTCGTCGAGGCTGAGCGTGGGCAGACTCAGGTCGTGCCTCGGATGGAAGCACACGACGTCGCAGCCACCCTGGATGGGCTCGGCGGTCAGCAGGGGGTGGGGGGCAGTGGGGGCAGCGGGTCCCGGTGGTGCGAGGACTGCCGCATAGTCGTTCTCGAATACCATGGTCGCCTTGTAGTCCTCGTTGACAGCTCCGTTGGCGCGCACATTCCCCGGGCAGAGATAGCAGTTCTTGTCATACTGCGGGAGATTGGCCGGTGCGGGTGGCTCTGTCTGACCCAGCCAGGGACGCTGTGTACGATGTGGGGAAACCAAAATGTGTGTGTTGGTGAGGGGGTTATCTGTGGACGATGAGCGGCGTGAGGGATGCGCAGAGCCGACTTACATCGTCGGTGGGGGTGTGTCGTCGGGTCAAAGTCGTCCGCCATCGCGGTCGCTGGATGGGTCGTAAGTAAGTATTGACATGTCCGACACAACACAAAGACGACGCCGCACCCAGCGTTCGCCCTCGCCGCCCGTCTACAAGCTCGACGACGAGGACGACGCGTACGAGCCGTACGTGCCTGTCGCGCAACGACGCGAAGCCAGACTCGCCCGACTCTCTGCGCTGTCGACCACCTCCGACGCACGGGAAAGGGCAAAGAAACAGTTAGAGGAACTGCTCGAGAAGGAGGACGCTGAACGCGAAGAGGAGAAACGCAGAGAACGGGCGAGGAAGGAGAGAACACTCCTCCTCGAGGCCCAGGAGGTCCACTCGCGCAAGGCCGCAGAGGGTCAGCCTATTCGCATTCACCCCAATTGTTCTCGTCTCACATCCACCTTAGATGCGAAAAAGACAGAGGTAGAAAAGGCAGAGGAGGCCGACGCAGAGTTACTTGCTGCGATAGCCAGCAGGAGGAAGCTCGCCTCTGATCTCGAACTCGCCAAAGGCATACATTACTCGGAGTCGCTCACAGCGTCGTAGGTACCCTGTCCTCCCCCAACGCTCTACTTGATCCCCGGCTTAGATGGAAACCTCCAAAGTACATCCGTGAACGTACAGAGGAACACCACCGACGGCTACGAGAAAAGTACCACATCATTGTCGACGGCGAGGACATCCCACCGCCAATAGAGCACTTTGAAGTGAGCAGCCCATCTCGATCCCTTCACAAGGACTCTCATAATCTTTCAGGATATGAAAATACCAGATGCCATGCTCCAGTTCCTCAAGTCCAATAAAATCACCGCCCCCACTCCCATACAGCTCCAGGGCATACCCACTGCGTAAGCGTCCTTTGTTCATCACCGTCTACCACACTCAATACCCCTCAGCTTCTCCGGTCGAGACATGATCGGGATCGCATTCACAGGCTCCGGGAAAACCCTCGCATTCTGTCTCCCACTCATCATGCTCGCGCTCGAGGAACAGGTCCGTCTTCCCTTTGTCCGCGGCGAAGGCCCCGTCGGCGTCATCCTCTGTCCCTCGCGCGAACTGGCCACACAAACGTACGAAAACATGCTCGCGTGGACAGCCGCCATCGCAAAAGACCCCAAATACCCCCCTCTGAACACCCTGCTCTGTATCGGCGGCATATCCATGGGCGAGCAGAGCCACGTGTTGACCAAGGGGCTCCATATCGTCGTGGCGACACCCGGGCGGCTCATCGACATGCTAGAAAAGAAGCGCTTCACCTTTGCCAACTGCAAATATCTCTGCATGGACGAGGCAGACCGCATGATCGACCTCGGCTTCGAAGACGACGTCCGCAACATCATGAGCTTCTTCAAGGTGCGTCGCCCCTCGGGCGCGTCGTGTCTGTCTGACATCTGGCCATCGCAGCGCCAACGCCAGACGCTCCTCTTCTCTGCCACGATGCCGCGCAAGATTCAAGACTTTGCGCAGCAGTCCCTCGTCCGGCCCGTGCTCGTCAACGTCGGGCGTGCCGGCGCCGCCAACCTGGACGTCCTCCAGGTCGTCGAGTACGTCAAGCAGGAAGCCAAGATGGTCTACCTCCTCGAGTGTCTGCAAAAGACGGCTCCGCCCGTGATCATCTTTAGCGAGAACAAGAACGAGGTCGACGGTGCGTGCATGCGTACCGACGACGCGTCGTCGTGGCTGACTTGCCCAGACATACAGGAATACCTCTTGTTGAAGGGGGTCGAGGCCGTCGCGATCCACGGATCGAAATGTAAGGCTCTTTTTACCCCTCGCCTTTGCTGACCAACGGCACGCAGCGCAAGAAGAACGCCAATACGCGATCAAGTCGTTCAAATCCGGCGCCAAGGACGTCATGGTCGCGTCCGGCGTCGCCTCCAAAGGACTCGACTTTAGCGACATCCAGCACGTCATCATCTTTTCCATGCCCAAGGAGATCGAGGACTACGTGCACCAGATCGGGCGTACGGGCAGGAGCGGCAAGACGGGCATCGCGACCACGTTTGTCAACATGAGCACGCCCGAGCAGACGCTGTTGGATCTCAAGTATCTCTTGATGGAGGCGGGCCAAAAGTGCGTGCTTTGTGCTGGCGTGCTGGGCTGGGCTGACACATGCGATAGGGTCCCGCCGTTCTTGCAGACGATTCAGGACCCGCGGGCGGCGCAGGGCGGGTCCCTCAAGGGATGCACCGTCTGTGGAGGTAACGTCGCGCGCACTCGATGGTGGTGAAATTCACGCTCTGTACAGGTCTCGGACACGGCATCTCGAATTGCCCTAAACTCGAAGACGCGCAACGACGACAAATGGCGTCCCAGAGAGCTTCACAGGTCGATGGAGGTGGATATTAAGGAGGATCGTTGGACGTGCCTTCTTCTATTGATTCCGTGTGCTATTTTACAATGCGCTCTTGCGAGTTAGTGATGTATTAAACAATACAAGGTATGCGCAATGCAATGGGAATAAGAAATGTGCTCTTTGT